>JAMKCH010003752.1:0-36089 GCA_023653785.1 Ophioderma brevispina
CGTGTGAAAATAATCATAGTCGTGCAGGTATCATAGTTTGGGCCTCCATAGCCGGCAAAAGCGTGAAACAAATAATTTTGCGTGAAGACTCACTGAATCGCTGCCCTATTGTTCATCAATTGTTCCTGGACGGATCCTGGGGCTATATCTCTTGCCACACCGACGTGGCCGGGCCACGGCAGGCTGAACTTGTATTTTTTTTTAAAATCAACATTCCGTAGCCTGGCTGTAGCCGCCCCACGGCAACGTTACAAGTTGTTTTTCTTTGTTTCATGGGTATTAAACTCATCGTTACGGAAAGGACAAACAAACCTAGAAAACACCACAATCACCACCATAGGCTGTGAAGACCTATGAACCTAACCTACCGACTAAAGACTAAACCCTGCGGTACATAAAGACCCAGGTCTTTCCAATTAACACTCGCTAAACCCCTGCAAGGCCATCAATACCTTCCCCTACAATTAATATAAAAGCTAAAAAACACCGTAAAGCGGGATGTGTGGTATTTTCTTTCGGCTAAAAGGCATGCGGACGCTCGTTTCACACGATTCAAAAAAAGATATAAGCTAATTTATTAAAACCGTGCGATCAAACAGAGCATCTCCCATTTTCCAACCGCTATGTCTACAACCAGCCTTGGCGTTTCGTGGGACACATTGTCAAGCAACAGATCCCACTCGTTACATGACACTGGTATATGGTTATATTTAAGCTAAAACAGATATATGGAGAATCTAAATTGAAATCATTCTGATTAATGTTCTAGAATTCTCTCTATTATATACATGATATGTTATATAATTAGGATTTATGATATTTACCTTAAAGGGGCGCTGTTTTCAAAATGCCCCCAAAATTTACCAGAAAATTGCATATTAAAGCTAAAACAGCCCATCTAAGAGTCCAAATGAAATCAAAATTTTCGATGTTTCTTCTTAATGCTCGTTTATTGTATATGCTATTCCAAATAGTAGAATTTATGATAGGCCCCTAGAGGGTTGCTTTTTTTTTTTTTTTCTTTTTTCAAAATGGCTGCAAAAATTCCACATAAAGCGGTTTTGGGGGCAGTTTTTTTTCATATTATCAATTCAAATATAAATCAAAAAGTGAAGCCTCTAAAGATTTTTTAATATTTTCAAGGATGCGAAAGATTTTAGGTCCAGCTTTGGAAATGTGGATAACTCTCAAAATGGCCGCCAAAATTCCAGAAATGACTATTAAAGCTAAAAACAAGCTAAAGAAAAAAATGCTATCAATAATTATTATCAATACTTGTAAGTATAAAGCAAAGTTGCAGATGTTTGAAAGTATTTGTTAATATTTCAAGGATCTCAAACAGATTTTTTGTCCAACCTCTGAGAAACTTGGGGAAATCTCGATAGAGGGTCGTTTCAAAATGGCCGCAAACTTCAGAAAACCACATATTATTTAAAGGGGCATTTGGTGATCAACAGTCTCGTCCCCCCCGACTATATACCTCAAATAATTGAAATTTTGATATCATCTGAACCGCGTTAGCCTTAGTAATCCATGTGTGCACGTGCAAATCGGTCATGGTCTTAAGAAATTGCAATTTTCAATGGGAAACGAGCATTTGTTCATAACCAAAACCGCAAAGAAAGTCGGGATTGGCTAAAAGGTTGTTGAATAAGCTTTTCTCAAGGAATATCTATATCTTAGAATATAACAGAAGATGCTGGCATCAACGAAATGGCCCTTAACAGCTATCTGAGAATAAACAATAAAATCATTTTTGGGTTGTTTTCTTAATGCTATTTATTTTGTAATGCATTTCAATCATAAGGATTTATGATAATGCCCCTAGAGGGCACTTTCAAAATGGCTGTTCCAAATGTCCTGAAGGTTTTACATTTCAATTTTAATCCTAGTACCGTTTAAATAGTAATACATAAAATTCTGAACTATTTTTAGTATATCGCTGAAAGAGGACAGTTCTATAGAAAATTTATCTCCCCTTCATTAGGCCCGATTCACTATGTTATTAATGGGGATGACCTGATTTATTATAAAATGTACTATATTTAAATTTTGAAATGTAAAAAAAAGAATAATAATTGATGCTTGATACCGGGCGCCCAAAAAAGGCTATTATTATTTTAATAATAAAAACTTTTGGATTTTGATTGCCATTTTGATAAAAAAATATAGTGGTACTTATCAGTAATATTACAATTGTCTAGAATAGTGGAATATCATTCTTAGCAATAGACACCTAAATTAATTTCATTTTGAATCTAGATTGCTGTTTAATTTTTAATGTGTCATTGTCTGGAATTTTGCAGCCATTTTGAAAAAGCGTCCCATTTGTTCCGATGTATGTCTATTGTGTTCTCACTTAATATGGGCCTGCCACTTACACATACGCCCCCCATCAAGTACGTGGGAAACCAACTTGCGGTTTTTTATGGTATAAGCAATAATACGCATTGCAAAGGCCCTATTCAATACTGTTCTAATATTGATGTTTAACCCTAAACGACGTCGGTTTTTGTTTATATCTTGGTAATGTAACGGATTTGAGGAGCTCCAATTTCAGGACGACATGAGAAAAATACGGCCTTTCATCTGATATCAAAAGCGATACTAACTTCCGGGTAAATCAGGGGGGGTCCCAAGACGATCGGAACACGCGACTTTAGGTTCATATTTTAACCTAGAGCATGCAAGAAAAATTGATTTCATTTGGATTCTCAGATAGCCGTTTCTAGCTTAAATATACCATTCTCTGAATTTTGGCGCCAGTGTGAAATACCCCTCTAGCGAGAGTTCCCCACATTTCCCGAGGTTGGACGCCGAAAAATCTTGTTCAATCTAGCACCCTTGAAAAGTTTATTTTTTTAGTTCCCCCCCCAAAAGAAAAAAACAAAAAACAAAAAAACACTTCAAAACCTTCTTCCCAAACTTCAAATTTAATTTGCGATAACAAAAAATCTAATATCCGTGTCGATTTCCAAATCAAAATGATTCAAATCCCAGGCTGCCAACCCATTACCCTTCGTTTTTCTATTAGTCCGCAACAGGTAGACAGTCAATTCATCCCCCACAGCCCCCAGCTCCCCCCCCCCACAACACACACACCCGTAATCAACTGCCCGCTCTCTTCTCGGTCGACATTCGCGCAGAGTACATGCATACGGCGGGGAATTTCAAACTGTTTTCATTGTGTAACATGTTCCCTGTGATTTGTTTGGACGATTGCTGGGAAACGAATCCGTTAGGTGGCCCTTCTACAGCGAAATAGTTGATGGCATATAGACATGCTCAATTTATTTATGTTTACACCAACTACAGGTTCATAGAACTAGAATACTCCACGTCTTCACCGAACAGCTAAACAGGACCATATAAAAGACGCCACAAATACAATCCCGATGATCGGATGGACGGACCGCAACATCGCTATTAGGTAAAACATCGCAAGTAATCCCTACATTCCCCCGTTATGTATAGATAACAAAAGGTGTTCCGTATCCACAACAACATTGGCGAGTAGGTAAGTCATTCTCATATAAGGTATATCTCACTTCCCCATCTGTCAGAGATAACAAAATGCCTCCCGTATCCAACATGCAGTTTAGTTAATCATATTGTCCATCTATATCATTAATCTTTACTTTCCCATTTGTATAGTAACAAAAAGTCCCCGTATCCAACATATCCAGTTAGTAAATCATATTGTCACTATATAAGTTAATCTGTACATTTCCCATTTGTATAGATAACAAAAAGTCCTCTCCCTTATCCAAACAATTGCAGTTAGGTAATCATATTGTCATCTATCTTAGTTAATCGTGGTACATTCCCCCATTTTTGTATAGAGGACAAAAGGTCCTCCCGTATCACAACAATTGAGGTTAGGTAAATCATATTGCCATCTAACGTAATCTCTACATTCCCCCCATGTTGTTATAAATAACAAAAGATCTCCCGTATCCAACAATTGCCAGCACAGTGTAACTTGTCACTAAATAGTTCATTTTGTTGGTGACAGATAGCAGCCATCAACAAGCTTTAGAACAGACACGCCCCCGTTGAATACATTGTACTTCGATTTCAAGCATGATAGAAAGCCTATATGGTGGAAACCCAAATTTTGTGAAAAAGTTTTGACTTTTATTGAAACTCACTTTGACTGTTCTCTCTGTAGGTTAAATTGTTGTACTCACATAGTAGTACTATTCAAAATTGCCGACGCTCTCCTTGTTAGACGGACATCCTAAAGAAATCTCACTTCCTGTTTGTGGATAAATGCAGAGTTCGATTTTACTATCCTGGATGTCACAGGAACAAGCCATGTGGTAGTGTATTTGCTTTTCCTCCTTTTGTTAGTAAAAAGCTATGAATAGGCATTGTTTAAACAGTGGACACAGTATTGATTTGTAGTACCTGTTACTCACAAGGTCGAGGTGAATTGACCGGATGCTGTCTTATTTATGTGTCATACTTTTTAAGAACAGAAATAAAATTTATCATTTAATAGCTTATAATATTCTGGGCTGTGAAAAAAAAATCCTATATGCCTTCGATAAATATGTCAAGTGTCTATTATTACATTCCAAGTAAATTTTGAAGGTTTTATTTTCAGTTTGAGAAAGCATTAGTGGAGCGAGGTGTGCATACACAGATGGCAATTATTAATTGAGCTTACACTGAACAATTTCCACTGGTGTGTTCAGTTAGGTAAATCATTTCCATTTAACGTAATCTTTACAGTTATTTGTATAGATAACAAAGTGTCTCCCGTATCCAACAATTGCAATTAGGTAAAACATAATTGTCATCTAACGTAAGCTGTACATTCTCCATTTGGATAGATAACAAAAGTCCTCCCGTATCCAAGAATTGCAGTTAGTAAATCATATTGGTCATCTATGGTAATCTCTGAATTCCCATTTGAGGATGAATGCCCATATTACAATAAAGCGACAATCATAAGGTGTGCGTCACTTTTACTCTATTTGTTAAAGGTGCTTGTTCGATTAATGTCTAATTGTGTCTAACGCGTTTGGCATTACGCCCGGAGCAAATTGCACTTGGTGGGTGGGTGGTAGCCACACCCGCTTTTGGTAAGGCGGTTTACTAGTGCGGAAATGAAATTTCCACTGACATCACCCACACGGAGTAGAAATGGATTGTCAGTAATTGGCGTCACAATACACCATAAAGTCATCAAAATTTATTTCATTTTCCCCCCAGAAAATAGCCAATAAAGGTAGGAATATCGGACTTCCATGCGGGTTTCAGCTCTAAATGATGGCATTGGCTAGTTTTTATATAAACGAGGATTGAGATCCAATCCATTTTCTCTACAATTGAAAATTAATCCAATAGATTAGAATTTATATAGATTTATTTTAAATCTAAGAATTGATAGGTTCCCCAATCACAATATTTATTTTAAATCCCTGTTAAAATGACCCGAAAGGATGAGAAATAGATTACCTGGAAGGTTTATATGAAAGCTTTTAAAGCATTTAGCACACCAGGAAAGTTTACTGGGGGTGGTGACTCCCCCTCCCGGGGGAAAAAGTTATTTTTTTAGTATGAATTTATAATTGTATTGGGACTTTCAATTGTGTTTTAAAATTAACTTTATATGGTTACAGTTTGGTAATGATCATTATGGTTTTAAAATAAATCATAACTGTTGCACCTATACCAATATGCCAAAGAGGTTCGCGTTTTATGAAAGTCACAATTTCAATACTCAACTCGTTGGATGGTAGTAATATTGCCCCGGCAATACTGCTTCCCAAGACAGATCTGGAGGTGGGCAATTGGGAGCTATTGGGCGTCAAGCTAAGTAGGTTGCTCAATAGTTGGGCAGTTGAATCGATATTCCATTCAATTCAGCTACTGGAGCGCAGCAGCTAACATGAAAAGAAGCCTATTATATGAGTACGGTACGACGGGAGCCGCAACATCGCTAGTGATCACTCCCGTTTACTCAGCTAGCGGGAGACCGCGCGAAGCGCGGGCCTCCCACTACTTAACATAATAGCAAGCAACTCTTTTGTACTCTTTCAAAGCCAGGTGGCATTTCTTTTCAATAGTAGATAACTCTTTGTAAGTAAAGTATTGACATGTTATGTAAGCACGGATTCGGGTCAATATAGTTATAAAAGAAACTTTAAACTCAGGAACTGGCAACCATACATTACATTGTTATGCGTTCCCGACATACAGTGCAAAATACCATCGTACTGCAAATGTCACGTGTTTTGTGCCATGTGACTAAGTCTAGCCATAATGAGTCACGCAGCCCCCCCTACTATCTGGGTATGTACTTCGTCTTCCGAGGAAAGTTCTTCAAACAAAAACATGGCGCGGCTTTGATTGGCCCGGTGGCCCCTACAACGTGTAATTTGGTTCATGAAGGTGTTTTGAACGCACAGCATTAGCGACTGCCCCCGTCCTCCTCGTATCTGTCTACTGTATGTTGAATGACCCTTTCTTCAGCATAAAAAACGGCAAGACCTTCCTTGATCACATTAAAACAAGTGACCACATCAAGTTCACCTTGCGATCTTGAAATTGATGGACAGTGACGCTTATTGTGGGCACACTGATCAAGCGATCAGAAGGAGGCTCATTATCTCTGACTGTGTACCGCAAACCAACTCATACGGACCAGTATAAGTTCTATAAGTTTCTAGAACATAAATTGCAGTTAACGTACCGACCCAGAGGAAAGACAAAGAGAACTTGACCACGTAAAACCACAGGTAGATTCGGTTACAAACGATGGACCAATTCCACAAAGCGAATAAGTCCACCCGCAAATCAACAAAATAATTGTGAAAGCCCCGGTGGATGTCACTCACAAGGGTACAATCACACATACCCTTAAACTACGAACAGTATTTCAACAATGATGGGATTTTTCAGTCCCTTCAAGACCTTCAAAACGTTTAGTGGCAGCCTAAAGACCGCAACGGCACTTTGGGACAAACGGGTGTCAGGGGCGCGGTTCCAGGAGGGGGGCGGGAGGGGGCGCGCAGCCTCCCGGTAATTCTGCAAAATATTGCAAAATCAGCCCTTTGGGAAGGCTTTTGGAGACAAGTTGTCAGCCTTTCACCCCCCGAGTAATTTTGACGTTTTTTCAAATCCTGGATCGCCTCTGTGGTGTGGTTTATCATATTCCTTGTAGCTCGGTATACATTGGGGAACTGAATAGAATCTGAAACTCAGACTAAAAGAGCTCAAGTCAACATCTCCAAGTGCTAATTCATCGGTATCTGCTCATAACATCGGATGGGAGCTTCGTCAGAGTACTAAAAAGTTCGGGAGGCGATACTCTTAGGTTATGAACGGTCCCCGACAGTGGCGTAGCCAGATTTTTTCAGGGGGGGGGGGGGGGAAAAAGGGCATATATATTTTCAGGGGGGAAAAGCATATATTCAGAATTGTGTTTAGTATAGTATATGGCATTAGTCCATGAGCCATTCCTCTTACGGGCCTTAAAATTCGAGTTTTGATGGTGATTAATTTTTCCAATATCTCACCTTGAAGGGGGGTGTCCCCCTGACTAAGATTAGGTATGTTTCCACCACGAAAGGTTTGCAACATTAGCGCGTACTTCCATATTTTTCAAAATGGCCACCATTGAGTTATATAATGAAAAACTGCTATTGTATTTGCATTATAGAATAGGAATTTTATCCAGGACTAAGCGAAATAAAGTTTTACCCTTCCTGAAGTGGGCTTAATAAACATTTAAGATCAAGATGGCCGCGGGTAGGAGCAGTTTTGTTAAATGTAACTAAAATTTCCAATCGATGGGGTAAGAATGCGAATAATATTTTGAGAGCACCAAAACGGGATTTAAAATGACATTTTTGGTATTACGGGACAAATGATTATAACTCATGCTGGCGGCGGTTCTACCCGCTCCGGGGGACAAATCAAGAAGAACACACCCCTGCAGACATCTTTTTTCCACATTAAAAAAAGAACCATAACGAACTATTGTAACATTTTGTCTTTCCCGCAATTGTTTATACTTTCTGATAATTGCGATCCTCAACCCTAGTTTACGCTGGGAATGAACTGATCAGGCAGTATAGAGAGAGAAGGAGCTTGTGGTACAAGCAGAAACAAGCATCACTTGATGGGCTCGAAAGAAACTTAGATCACCATATTTACTTTTCCTTCTACATATAGACAACCTTTTCACTTCTTCATTAGCATATTTTTTTTTTATTTTTACTGGGAACACCTATGTCATCACTGAGTAGTCCTTAATACAGTCCACACCCATAATCGATTTTATGTATCAGGTTGATATGTGCTGTTGTCTTCCTATGAACTATTATAGAGTCAGTTTAAACACGTTATATGGCCCAAGTTTGTACCCGCTTATAGTAAGGGAACTCTCTGGGACAAGTCAATACCACCCCACTTTAATATTTTTTACAATCTTGGAAATAGTTTAGTGTCTTATTATAAGTGTTTTGTTTAATGAACGTCGAAAAAGATGTGGTAGGGCTTGCTTTCTCCTAATTTTCCGTACCTTAGAAGAGCGAATATAACCAACCGCCATCTTTAGAAACAAGCCTGTACGTAAAATATAAATGCCCTAAATTCTTTTTGGAGCTCCCAAAATATTACCGAAGTTCTTATTTCAACCAATACACTTTACCATTTTAAGTTGCATTTAGAAAAATATGCTTCCTTGCGGCGGCCCATCTGGACGCCTAGATGTTAGCCCCCCTTCAGGCAGTTAAAATTTGGTTTTCGTGTAGCGTGGAATAAAATTTCTATCTGTAAAGAAAGTTAAATTGGCGGTTTTACATGAAACATGGCGGCCATTTTGAATGGGGCAGACGCTACGTGCATCTTTTCGGGGCGGAACAGTCACCTAATCCTAGTCATAGGGAACATCCCCTTCCAGGTGATATGGGAAATTAATCTCACTATTGGGGTGTTCAACGATCGGAAAATCTGATGATGGCACTTATGGGCTTATGTAAATCCCTATTTTCAGGGGGTAAGGGGGGGGGCCGGCGTTTCAGGATTCGCCAATGGAAGAAGCTGCCCCCTGCCCCCCCGGCCCTACGGCCAATGTCCCCGATATGTAACTGTTTGCTGAGATCTTCTTAGACAGCATATTTCCACAATTTGGAACACCAACAAGATTTCCGAGTGAAATACAGAGCGTGTGTACCATCAGGTATGGTTCAACTCTTTCATGCCTTTTCATTTGGTCAGCCATGCTGAATTGGTGCATTCATAAATGTACCTGCTCCCAAGGGGGTTGAAGCCCCATTCAAAACCGTCGTCCCGTGCTTGGCGCTGACATTTTGAATATTGCACACGGAATAATTATTAGTTGGTGTGCTTGATACCACATATGTCAATTTGATACAAACAATCCCGCAAAATATCATTGTTGGAATGTTGGGTGCTATTGGGTGGTTAAATTTTATGTCCACCCCATGGCACACAACGAATGAAATGACAGGTCCCACTCGTCTTGATTTAAATCACCGCCTCAATGAATACATCTTTTCACTAAGCGCGCCTAAGCACCTAGCGAGTGAGTACTGAGCCTATTATTCAACCTGGCCACCTCTAACAGATACATCAATTTGTATCACTCCCGATTAGTGTATATGCAAAGCGCACCCACCAGTACATGTGGAAGAAGCGAGGCGCCATTGGCTTCTATGCTAATTGTTGGTACTACTCTATGTTTTCTTTTCTTTGTGTCGGGAAAAAACATGCGAGACGATTAAATTCAAAGATGACGTGAACGTTTTGTCTCTCTATCTAGATAGAACCTCTTTGCCTGCTTCCTTTATTCAATCGTGTGCAGTCATGCACGCAGAGCACATTAAAACTTATTTTAGTGACTTTTTTTCTAATTGTTCAATGATTTTCAATGGCTGGGCCCCCACCCCCATCCGTTATTTTTAATGTCTTACCCTACCCACATCAGTTCAAATAGTCTTAGCATCCCAACATGTCATCATTAAGCCACAATGAAATATTTTTTCTCAATCCCGTGAAAACAGTGTAAACATCATTCAATAATAAAATGCATTTTATACGGCGTTCTTTGACAAAGACTACCTAAACATAACTGTGTTATCACATTTCACAGGGTTAAAGGCTGACTCAGAGATTTCCCTATGAGGGCGGCCCTCAATTTCAACATCGCTTGTTGGAAAAAGGGCCCGTGTTTAACGCGTTGTTTGTTTTGTTCACATATAATATCCACCTCGAATGCAATTACAAGTGCCCCCCCCCCGTGTGTGAATTAACACAACTCATTGGTTCCTGCCCGGGTTCCAATAGTTTAAATGGATATAATGGCGTTTCGTAGTGATATCTGTAACTGTAACTAAACAGAAGCCACTCGGTTCATCTTTTGTTACACATTAAACCCTTGCTTGCCATTCGCAACAGAATTGGTTTAGACTTCCGTCGGAGCAATTAATTCCGGACCTATTTTAGGTTTATTTTTACTGTCGGCATGTAATTTTTCATGGGCAACCACAAAAGGCAAAAAAGGTCACATGTGTAGAAAATAGTCTTCTTGTCACCGACCGTCCCGTTGGTAAACTTAGGTGGGAAATGTTTACATTGATACGCCATTAAAAAGCTTTTTTTATCAGACATTTCAATCTGTACTATCTTGAAATGAAAATTTTCCTACTTTTCTGGGTTTCGTGGAGCAGTCCACATATTGTTTGCGTTAAAACGCGACGGTGAGTGTACATGGACCCCCAAGCCCTTTTAGCTTAACACTTAAAGCTTTAAAGACGAAAACAGTTTCTAGATATGTCGAGCATGAAAAATCGTTAACCTTTATCGCCACCATTTAATCAACATATTGTCTCTTATCCGTATTTTACATTTTGGGCGAAAACGGACATTTTAACCCATTTGTAACAGTAAAGCCATTATTCCCTCGTGTTGACATGTAATTAAATCCATTTCCTACAACGGATATTTGGACTTTATATTCAAAGCATCTTGTTACCTATGTACTCCTAAGCAATTTTTGATGTGGTGTGCGGCAGAGCCAAATTTTAAAGGCATATTACTTACGTGGAATAATTTTCCTATCAGGAAATGGTATACCTTTGCTATGGGCTTACGATCATATGTCCAGGTCATAGTTTGAAATTGGAACATGTCATTTATAACGACGCTCCTTACCCCGCATTTTCAAGTTAAAACAACAAAGTAATTACAAATAGCGATGTTGTTATAACACAATAGTTAAGAAAGCTATGCTGATCACGGTGATATTGTAACGCCATTATTGTGTGCGCTATGACATTTTCTGTAAGTTCCGAGTTAAAAATCGAGGGGAGAAAGTACTCTATTCTTGTTCTGGTTTTTTCTGTATGGTCATGAACATCTCAAACACTCAGCTTTGGTCGGTCCATCAGGAGGAAGCCCAGCATATTGGATCACGTTACTTTTTAGCTTAAACCCAACCTCCTAAACAACCTCATAGTCATCACCGGCAAAAGGCCACAATCGATCGATTGTTTATTAAAACAAAACCACGCCCTTTTCTGCCAGACCGGTTGGTTTGCAATTGCATTGTGTATTTAGTAGTTGCGACATATGTAGAAATGTTTACTGATTCAAATATCCATGAAACTTTTTGATTTAAAATCAGTTTTAATATTTTTAAGAAAAACTCAACTATAAATTCGGGGTAAATAAACACAATTTAGGTATATTTGGTATACATGTTTTACTTTGTATTGTGTATTAGTAGGTAGAAATGTTCTGGTTCGATCTCGCTTGAACTTCTTTGATTTTATCAGTTTTAAAAATATTTTTAGAGTAAAACATCAACTATAAATTCGGGGTAATAAAACACATCCGTATATTTTATTATAACAGGGTTGGTTAAAATATCGTTTTTTGAGGTTTGGAAGGGACTGGGGTAGCACATGATGGGTGTAGGCACCAGACCAGTGATGATACTTACCCTTTTAATAACGTCTGCAACTTTTTACGTGCTCGGGATGACTTCTTTGACATCACGGGACCCACCTCTTTACATGACTCCGACCATGTGGCGCCGGTGTAACGAAACGGAGTGTCCTAGCTAGCATGACAACATATACGGAATAAACCGTGACCTTGTAGACGAGGCTATAGGGTATAGTGCTGAAATTATGCGTGCAGTATACAATGGCGAACACACATACAGGATACTATATTACATATAGTTAAGTCAAAATCCTCAATTCCGTGATTACTCTTTGGCAGTAAGGTTTGACGATTGATTTGACTTCAAAGGACATTTTAGAAGGTTTTTAGCCCACATGTCCCTCTGGAAAATGTCGGCAATTTCCACAGGAGGGGGGGGGGGTAAAGTTTCTACAGGGGTAAATTTTAAATAATGGTCCAAATAACGTTTAGTATAGCTCAAATTGTTCGTGTGGTAACAAGGAGTAAAAAAGTAAAAGGGTGACCTGTCTGTAAAATGCATCGTTATGGAGATATACAGCAAAATAGGCTAAAGGTCAAATGTTTATTCAGCAAGGTCAAGGTCTTATACTGGTTTGATTGAGTTTAAAAGTATCTTTAAAAAATGATAAAATTACATTGAATTAAATTATGTAGGGTATACCTACACTTGCAGCATCTGGATTTTGTCCACCATTGAAGTGTGTGGGGAAAGTGCCGCCTCCCTGTAACCACCAGCAGATGCCAAGAGGGAAAATATACCCAACATAGACATATAATAGACAGGACCTCTATGAAAGGTATCAGTATTTCAACGATGCATTAATGAATGTGCAAACACCTGACATCAAAAAGGTCCACGAATCAATAGTTGTTCGTATAAACATGCTTTTGAAGCGCCCCTAATTCGTGAATGGGTCTGCCGTCAAAGTTTCAGAGTCAAAAGTCAATATTCACCTGGACCCAGTTTGGTGGGCGTCGTTTGCCGGTAAAAATCAGTGTAAATTGAATAAAAGTCCAAAGAAGAGATATGTTTTCAAGTTGGAACCTAATGATCTTGTTGGGTCCAATGATGAATAACGACCTTTCGTTCGTGAGTAGCTCCCGCGCTAACAGCTTAGCGCTGAAGATTGCGTTTCTTACTAACTCCATCCTCACGAGAAAGACATTAATACCGTGTAGGTATTGACGGTTGGTGTGGAGATTGTGCACGTCACTATACGCTAATACCCTAGGCACAGTTCAGTAGCTTTCATTCGCCAATGTATTTAGAAAATGCACCCTTGGTATTTTTGGGTATGATATATGATACCCAGATCACACAAGGCCAGTGCATGCCAATGTATGTACAAGTACAACTCACTGAACTGTGTTCTTGGTAGATGAGCTTATTGTAACTCATAGTGGTAAGTGAAAAAAGAAGGTATTTACCAAAAAGTAATTGTCAGCGTACGTGTTACATAATGCTTGCATATCTATTGTTGACTCACACTTCCACGAAAAAATGAATGTACCAGGCTCGGGCCTTAACACGACAACCATATAAAGGGCAGCATGTTAAAGTCAAGTCTTGTTAAGGACCGAGTTCTCGGGCTATGGTTATATATTTTAGTGCTGTAGCACTGGTTGGTACCAGTTTAGGCAAGTGGGTAACGGGCCGGAATAAATAGCATTTGTCATCATATCTAAAATTGACCGCATGGACATGGAGTTCATGAAAACGGGTGATGACAAAATTAAAAGTGGTGGCAATTTGCATACAGCACCATTTTCCAAAATGGAAGCCATCTTAAGCTCAAAACACCTACGAAGACAATCTTCGTGCTATTTGTTTTTTCTTGGTCAAGGTGTTCAATAAAAACTATTCCAAAAACTCTCAAATGTGCAAAAATCCTTTATACCTCATACCTCATGCTATACAGCACATAGGATGGCGATTTTGGTGACAAAGTGAATGTTTTTAGGTCAAGGAGTTTAACAGTAATATTTTCCAAACTGTCAGATGAGTCGTGAATCGTGTTATTCATGAACCACCAATGTGACTCCCAAAATGTGACACCTTGGCTACTCTATATGTATTCACCCAAAACATTGATCTGAAATTGCATGGGAATTTTATATTATGCCTGTATTACTTTAATAGAAACTATTATTAGTAGTCTATTAGTTTGTTTCAGATATTTCAAGAGTAAAATGGCCGCGAATATTGAAGACTTAAAGGTCGTTGGCAACGTGCACACCTGTTGGTAGTCAATGTTTGGGGTTTTCTGTTCATAGGTGCCATAAAGCGCAGTTAGGAAGTTCCAAGGAGGAGTTACTGAGAATTTTGTGTTGGTGTTAATCATCAAGCATCTGGGTTGTCTTTTTTATAACGCTTGTTCCGATTTTATTATCGTGTTCTCCATTGAATGCAGGAGGCTGATGAACTTGTACACACGGCCATAATGTACCGTGGGAAAACAACTTGCGGTTTTGAGTGTAGACACATTAATGCATGGTGCAACGTGCTTTCAATAATAACCATTACAAAAGGGTATTTTTTAATCTTATATTTGAGAACTAAAGGATTTGAAAACCTAAATTTCGGGGAAAGACATGAGAAAAAAATACGCCCTGTTAATCAGATGTTCAACATTGATACGACTTCCGGCTAAATCGGGGGGGGGGGGGGGGGGCAAACAAATGGGCAAAAGCCCGATTGGCACAAGCACCTGTAAGTTATGACCATGCACTAACTTAACCATATTGGGTACTGTATTTCAAATATTGGCTATCCTGGGGGAAAACACGCTACATATGCAAATATAAACATCACTTTTATTTATCCTACATTTTGAGAATTAGTTTATGACTCTTTGACACGGAAAACCACTGATTTTGACACCAAATCATCTTCTTAGGTTATTAATAAGGAAATATTACGATGAGATCTGTCGGCCATCTTGAAAACTAGCGCCGGTATAATAAATTGAACCTCTTGACCCAGACAATCTACATTTGACACAAAGTCGCCATACTAGTGCTATTACCTTAAAAATGCGACCATTTTGGAAACTGTGATTTATGCAAATTGCCATCACTTTTATTTGTCATCACGTATTTTATGAAACTACACCAACCCAATGATCAATTTTAGCCTAGATTTCAAATGTATTGTTTCAGCCCTGGGTTGGTGGAAAACTAAGGCCCCTTTTTCACCTCTGATTGCTGCATCATTTTGTAACCAAGAGGTAGATTCTATATACTTAATGTTCCCAAAACCCTTGGCCAGGAATATCACTGATTTGGGTTTTATAATAAAAATGTAAGAGCTACCTAGGATTGATTGAAAGTACAATGTGCAATAGGAAAGGAAGTACAATCAATATGGCGCTCAGGATAGGAAAAGTCCCCTCCATCGCTTCAACCAACCATTACTTTGTCATTTCGAAAGGACAGTAGTATTCTCTAACTAATAGGATCATTTACACATATGTCTTAAATCAGAAAAAGTGAGGAGGAAAAGGAGAGATTTCGTGCAAATCAAGTCGCTTATCTCAATTACCCTCATTCATTGCCCTATTGAAGGTTCAATGGAAAAAAAACCACTTGGACTTGAAATGTTCGTTGAAAATATTGTGTATTTGCCACCACCAAGCCAACTGATTGTCAGTGATGTCAGTGGAGGAAATTATTCCCCAAAATGAAGCGATACCCTGATGCCATCTGATGAATGCGTACAGGAACTTTTAGGTAATCGTTTCATTATAGAAGTCCCAAGTATACAAATGAGGTATTGCAATTGATTCCGTAATGTGTCATGAGTTGTCAGTAGCGCTTATACGGATTTAAATGGCATTACCTGCATATGTGGGACTTCTATATGAACGTCTACCGAAACTTTATACATACTAGTTCCATTTAAACTAATATGATTGCAGGTAGTAGAACCTGCGAAGCGAGCGCTCAGATTCCCTTTTTTCTGTCATGTTTGCGATAGGAAAAGCCCGCACGAATTCCCAATTAAATCCTATTGTGATCTGCTTGACTGCACAAGTACATTGAGATCAAGAAGGAGGAGATTCGCATATCTTATTATTGCTATTAGATTTGTTTGAAAAGCATTGCTATATGTTGTAGACTACCGAGGATGTGATGTGAAGTGTCATCACTCCACAGTTAACCCAACTCCGTAACTCGATCACGTTCACCCTTTGTCACTGAACAATTTACATTGTGCTATGCAACATCCAGCATTAATGCAACATGGTGACTTCGATGCATGCTCTGGGCCTGCTCATATTAGTAGCCCCCCCGGCCATGCAGTGACTCTCTCAGTGACATGGACCAAGGCGCCCATCAATGATCCTTACTAATTACAATCGTCCAAACACAACCCTTGATGGCCTCTGGTGCCTGAATTTGCTACCTCCGTGGCAAAACCAATTACATGAATTGGATTTTTTAAAGTGTATTCTGCAGTCTACCAATTAAATGGACATTCCTTCATTTTACACTTAGGGTCATCACTTTTTACCAAACTTAAAGGGTCATTCCTTCATTATACCAATTAAGGGTCATTCCTTATTACCAATTAAAGGGTTCATTCATTATTTAGCAAACTTAAAAGGGTCTTTCCTTTGTTCACAATTAAAACGGTCATTCATTACCAATTAAAGGGGAATGCACGGATATGAGGACCCTTCCGGGGTTTCCCGACCGGACCAAAAGACCTCCTCCTTACTTTTTCTTTTTTTTTATTTACCAATTAAAGGGTCATCATATTACAAATTAAAGGGTCATCCTTCATTTACCAATTAAAGATCATTCTTTCATTTGCCTATTTTAAGGGCCATTCCTTAATTTACCAGAATATTAAGAGGCATTCCTTCATTTCCAAGTAAAGGGTCTATCCTTCATTACCAATTAAAGGGTCATCTCCTCCATTACCAAATAAGGGCCATTCCTTCATTATCAATTAAAGGGTTATTTCCTTTGCCAATTAAAGGGTCTTCATTTACGAATAAAGGCGGTTTCATTCCATCTGAATAAAGGGTCTTCCATCATTTACAAATTAAAGGGCCAAGCTAAATTATAAGAGTAAAGCCTGCGGTTAGGCACACATGCTTTTGATCCATGTAAAGCCCGCGCGGGTCCACGGTTAAAAAACAACGGAACAAAATTTTGACACTGCATTTTCAATAATACAATTTGGACCCTTCATTTTGCATTTGACCTTGACAATTTGACCCCTCAAGGGTCTTTGACTCTTGGCGGAAAAAAATGAGTGAAATTACTGTTACCGTTGTAAATCCCAAAATGCCCAAATCCAGCAGATTGTCCGCCCCCCACTAGTTTAAGTCCGTATTTAAGTGTATCACTTTTAGCCGAATAGTATGGCAGTTTGGTAAAAAAAAAAATGTTTAATCCAACCAGCCTTGACAACATATAAAAAATCATTAATTTTCGTCAAGATTCTCGCTTTTACGCGTTAAACCAATGCCAACATCTTAAATATGATTTCTTGGCGCATGCCTCTCCCTGAAGATATTTACAGCAGCAGCAGTAATTCGCCGGTAAATTTTTTACCGGGGTTGTGTTATCTGATTTTGTTGTTTTGAAGTGTATGTTTTTTTTTTCTCTTGACTCCTCTTTTCTGTCATCTCACCTGACTGAGGCTGCAGTTCCGTGAGTGTCGTTGAGTATAATGGAAATTGCACGGCCCCAATCGTTAGCTAGGGGGGCACTCATAACACTAACAGTGTGAAACTGATATGGAATAAATGCTGGGCACACAACCGCGAGCAAGAAGAAACCGGAAGTCTAGTGTGTTTATTTTGAATAGCGTGTATTATCGATTCTGTATGTAATGCTTGGACGCAAAACGCTAACCGAATAATTTCCCCCGTATTTTTTGTAATCGACAAGTGTAGCATAAGCAAGGCAGGCTAGTCGGTGACTACCCAGGGCGTTGGCATCTAGGCCTAGGTTTCTCAACGGCTAATAAATTATATGGTTAACCCAGGAGCATTGCCACAACAACTCCCCAACTTTACAATATATCATATCATTGTCATGTCACTGGTCCACCTGGTTGTGGCAATAATTAAAGGTATTACGTGATACAAAACTTCGTTAAGCACAGCTAGGCATTAGCTCAGAAGGAACTTGTCTCAAGTGTCCAAATGTAGGGTGCACCTCTACTTCCAACTTCAGATCGTGCAAAGATCTGCTGGTGCATTTTTCTATGTAGGCCCGAGGCGACTAGCCTGCGTACCTTCATTTTCCCTTTTGGATGATCTCGAAAAAGCCAAGAGGTTATTTAAAAAAAAAATAGTTGTATTCTTGATGTGCATGTTAAATGTTGATATGAGCAATTGCCCGCCTAGCCTAGGGCTGACTAGTCCAGCCTAGCCTAGCTCCTAGGGCAAGCCTAGCCTAGCTGGCTAGTGGTGTTACTACAGGCTAAAACAAAAATTTAGTTGATTTCTGATGGCATGTTAAATGTTGATATGAGGCAATGCCAGCCTTAGCTAGGGCCTGCCTAGGCCAGCCTAGCCTCCTAGGCCAACTGCCTAGCCTAGCATGCTAGGCCAGGGCCAGCACGTTGTGTGTAATAAGTATAATCGCACCTAAAAAGTCGATATTAATGATTAACACTGTCCTAACATGCCTAAACTCACATGAACTGCCGGCCTGTTTAGGTAGTCCTAAGTTATGACATGGACAGAAAGAGCTAGGCCTTAACTCTGTAAGTTACTAAGCTTGTCCTACTGCAACAACTACAATGTACAACAAAATGACAATAGAAAAAATCATGCGAATCATTTGCATTTGCCATTGTTGCGTTACGGTTTCACGCTTTCCGATGACTAGATGCCTAGATGAACCACGTCATAGGCCCTGAGCATGTGAGACTAAGTATATAGATATAGAGGGGGTTTCCGACACAAAAACCTGTAGGGAAAAAAGATTTTCAACACTTCACTTACCGACCTTCTAGTGGTATATTCCGATTCCCTGGGGTTATTATCATGAATATATAATACTAGGACAAAAATAAGCAATACTGAGGTATTATAAAACAGTTTCTACAAGTTCCCCTTTCAATGTAGGATTGTAATAAAAGGCCAATTTTAGTATACTTCAGTGCCTTCAATTTTCACTGATTTTCTTTTATTTTGCGCCAGTATTGACGCCAAACATCCTCGTTAAGACATTGACATTAACTGCAAATCGTCTATAAATAAGAATCAGTGACCATTTGGTATGGATTTGTATGTCAAGGTGAGTAAATTGCCAGTTAGTTTTAAAAAGTTGTGACGGGACACCGTAATAGCTATATACTTAATTCTCAGACCCTAGTACAAGACCACAACCCAATATGGCGTGTCTAGTCAAGAGCAAACCCTCGCGACTATAGAGCAGACCATGCCAAACCTGACCCTTGATTCCCATTCAGAAAAAAATATGAAAATGGAAAACATAAATATTGGAAATCTGCCACAAATCAGGAAATTCGCAATCGCCAGCCAATTCTGTGTTGTGATGCTGACCTGCTATGTATGAGAAGAAACGATCGATTGCACCGAATAAAGAGGTATAAGGCCCTGGGTTAAGATTACCACCAGCTTACAAGCATTGGTACAAACACGGTTCGAATTTAACCGTCATTGCATCTGCCGGCTAGCCGCCAATTTGCGTCATTGGTTTCATTATTCCAAGCATGATTTTTAAAACATCAGAACAAACATATTCATAGGTTTAATGTTAGAAAACAAGTACATTTAAAACATTAAAATTTTCGAGGAAAACAAAATATCTCCACAGAATGGAGTATTATAATAATGGTTTTTTTTTTTTTTTTTTAAACTACAAAAAATTAATTACAATTTTAAAAATGGCGAATTCCTGTGTGGTTCCCGTCGATTATAACGCCGTAAGGAGTTTGTTAATGATAAGAACGAAAAGAGGGACCAAATGAGGGGGTCGGTATTTTTTAAAAACCGTCAGACTCATAGATTTTCAATGTTTCAATACGTGTATACGCGTTGTCTACAAGAGATTCGGATTCGAGCTCGCTTATTGTCGCTTTGTGCAGTTTTTATTCCGTTAACAGCACAGCACGGTGTTACCAAATTTATGTGTAAGAGGTATATTTTTTTAGCGTTGTGCAATCTCTTTTATTCATGAAGTAGGCCCAAAACATTTTGGAAAAAATAAATAAAACAAAAAAAACCAAAACCAAAACAAAAGAAAACTGAGTGACTTGCTTTTTAGAGAGATTTTGTTAACGGATGGGATTGTTGTAGAAAAAAGGAAAATCGCATGGCATACTTATTTCTCGCTGTGATTTATTACCACACCCCACAGTCATGAAAACAAATAAAGTTCAGTTTCATGCCCATTTGCCCAAACTGGCTACCTTAGGGATTGTACGATGGTCAATTGAGGGAAAATCCATGCCATACTGCTATCCAAAACAAAATGCTTACTTCCTGTGTGTCGCTTTGTTCCGGACACCGTATTCAGTGTTCAGTCCCCCACCCCCCTTTTCAAAAAACAATTCTAATCCGTATAATCATAATATGGATAGAAAAATGTACATCCAACTTTCTCTCACTCTCTGCACAAGTTGTCGCTAATGACCTTTGACCTTATGTTACCTTTAACCCTTCCATAACATGCAAGTTTCTATGGATGAGCTATGATCCAATTTTGATGGCAATTGGAGTAAAGGTGACTATGCATGGGCAATTTTGAAAAAGGTTAGCCAAACTTTAACACACACACACATACACACACGGACGGACATTCAGAATTTGGATTAAAGTACGTTTTCAGAAGAGCGATCTTTGGTGCTGGGGTGGGCAGGGATGATGATCAAAAGTAAAGATGTACTGTCTTGAGTGTCTTCAGGTATATATTTGCCAGTTGTCCAAAGATATCACTTTTGTCCAACCTTCGGTCATTTATAATTTGAACAGGTATACTGTCTTGTAAATAAGTGTAAGCTGCCCTGTGGCAAATCTATTTCAACTGCCAAATTATGAATACTTTTTGAATTAAATGAAGAGCTATTTGAATGTTCAATTTTTAAAAAAGAGCCAGGAATCGAATCATTGCGTATTAGTTGAAAAGGCTTTGAAAATCGTTGACCCTTTGTGAAATCGGCAAGTGAAGGGAATCACAAGCTATCAATCCTTTAAAATCCAATGGAGTGTGGATAGTTACCGTCATTGCAGAGGCCACAGTTATTTGTTTTATTACTTTCTTTCAATTCCTGCATTATAATAAGATTCCTTTTTTTAGTATGTAGGCTTTTTGGTAAGATTTTTTAAAATAACATTGGTCTCTATGTAATACATATCAGTGATACAGTAAGGTAAAATTGTAATCCGGGCCAGATGATGTTACATGGAAGTTAATGTCAGCGTACAATGGGTATGGTTAACATAATATTTTGTGGTGCCTTTTTTCAGTCCAATAATTTCGCGATATTTTCCTTGGTAACGTAGCCCCTATCCCTGCTAATGGAACGGCTCGGTCACATGGTTGGAAGATATCGGTATTGGGAAAATACACTTTAGTAGCATACGTGCTCCTTCCACTTAGGGCAGTCGACACACAAACGATACTCCATGGGATCAAAGAGAGAAAGATGATTGAATTAAGGACCATGGTTACGCCTATCGGCGAAGTAACTGTTTTCTGACGCAGTTTTATGTCTAAGATACCTTCAATTACTATGGGGGGTTATGTCAAGTGCACAGTGATGAAACATTTGATTGAAAATTGAAATAAATTGTCATCTCAATTTCTTTTCCTAAATATCGAAGTGAACCAGTAGATGTACATCATGATGTATTTATGCAACGAGCAAATAATAGCACTTTTGGTATCCAGGAAATCCGCTCGGTATGCACAGGATATTTGAAAGCACTTTTTATTGGAAGTACAGAGGCCATTGTTATTACCCACACAGATGTGAAACAGACTCTTCAGGTGCTCATCACCGATTACGATTGATTTTTATTCATGACGCAAAGCGCAAGATACTGTCCTCTTTTCACGAATAAATAACCCTTAGGCTTCTACTGTGCGTTCAATTACTTTGACCGTTTATACTTCATCATTTTCCGAAAAGGAAACAAGAGGAACAAAAAAAATCATGAAAGAAAGTTGTTTGGCAGGCCTTTTGACCTAACATCTTTGGGCAGAAACAAAACTTAACTTACAGGAACATTATGCCGCCCGAACCCATTTCTATCAATTTACCGTTGTTGTTAGCCATAAGTCGCTAGACCCCTTTCTTTTGTATTTTTCTAAATAGTGTGGTAAAATGAATAGAACTAGGTCCAGCAATAAGTTCTGGACCTTGGTTCTGCACAAAGATGATAGGTCACGGTACACAAGAAACATATCCCACATGAGTTTGGTTCACATTAGTTCTTTTTTCAATAAATGATGAAATCTAAGATCAAAGTTATTGAACTCCAGTAGAAGTTTTAGTAGAACCTCAAAAAAGGTTTATTTTAATCGCGCACAGGCCAGCTCAATCCAACTAGGTAGACATTTCATATATGAGTCCCAAGTATACAACTGGAGGGTTGCCTTCTGACTTCCAGTCCTGCGCTACTAACAACATCATACAGAGCATGCCGGATTTATCAATGGCAAACCTCATTTGCGTATTTGTGGCTTCTATTGAAACGTCTACCTAAACTGAGTGGGGGATAACGAGTTATAAAAAGCCTGACTCTTTTCAGCTAAGGACAGCAAACAATGGCTCTGCACAGTTCAATAAACAAAGGGGAATCGGAAGTGCTGGTCCGACGAATACCAGGTGGATTTACCTATCAATAACGCCACTATTTGCGTGAGTCAATGAAAAATCGTGTATGGTTCTTGATCACTGATATTCAGAAAAGAAAATTGAGATGGCATTTTATTCATTTTCATGAAAATGTGCAACCTTTACAAATACCATACCCATAAATGGTAATTGTAATATTTATTATTATTTATAGTGGGAAAATGGTTTACTTCTGCGAAGTATGTAATCAAAATGATTTGTTTTCCTTTGATCCCATGGCCAAGAAGTCTACAAATGTCAAACCATACTATACCGCCGAATAAAATGGGAGAGGAGGTAGGTGCTGTGCGTTGCTTTTAGACACTGAAAACTATTTTATTTTTAATCTATGAGCTCCATCAAAAATATGCACAATTTTTTTTTTTCAAATCGAAGTAACCTTAACATTTGACCCCTGTACAACTGAAAATGTCCTCTTTTATTCATTGTTCTGTTTTTAGCATTTAACTCCAAAACTATAGATTGCAGATAAACACAACACAAAAAGTACGTCCCCCTCTAAGCAACCGCTCCTAATTTCTTAGTTTGGAACTTTGTCAAAGTCATGAATAATATTCCGGTGATTGTTAGGTAACGGTTGTGTGAAAATTAGAGACATCTGTTACTTCATGGCTGACTGATTACAGATCAAAGACAAAAAGAGGCATTTCAAATGTCACAAAAGTGATATCATTACTTCAGTTGATTGACAAAAAGTTAACTTAAAAGTTGAGTACTGTTCGGTAATGTGTGTATCCAACACAATTTTAGTGAACTCTTGACATTACTTTCTTATGGCACTTATTCAGATCGTCTGAAATTTGAATGCTGACTGAAATGTTGTGGAAATTCTTCGTCCACATGTTGTACCATATGCTGCTGCCTGTGGTAATACCCCGGGGGTTACTCAGTGGAAAAGGGTAGGTACATATGTGCCGCCGATATGGGTCCCATTTTCACCCCTTACTATAACAATGGGTTGTTTTTCCCACCATGCTACTATATTGATGGGTCATTTTTTGAGGTCATTGCTACTATATAAATGGGTCCATTTTTCAATTTTTGGTTTCAATTTACTATGAAAATGGGTCAATTTTTCTGATTTTCAGTAAAATCACAATGGAAATGGTTGATTTTTCTGATTTTTTGGAAAAGTTACTATGAAAATGGGCCGATTTCGCTAAAATTACTATGAAAATGGTGCGAAATTTCAAAGCCAGTTATAAAAATGGGTCGAAATTTCGGAACCAACTATATAAATGGGTCATATTTTGTACAATTTGGTCACTATAAACATGGGTCGATTTTTTTACCCAGCGGACGCACACCTGTACCCAATTTTGGGTCGAGTACCCACCCCGGGGGTAATACCTTTGTCGTCGACAGTGCCAGTCCACGTAGAGGATGGCAGATCAACGTTCTCTTGGCATGTAAGGATATCCAACGAATGGTATGACCTACAAGTTCGCCAGACCTCAATTCCTCGAGCATCATTTGGGACCATTCAGCTTGAGCGTTCTTTGTATACGCGTGTCAATTCAGAGAACGATCTGGAGGACTTATCAGGAGTTTTACAGAAGGACTGGGCTGCTATCCCTGAGCAGGGTTTGACCAGTCTCATCAATGTGTGTGTGTGTGTGTGTAAGTATGTAAGGCGGGGGAAAATGCCTATTTTGGTCTTTCATCTGCGCTTAGCCAACCGTGATGTAACGGGTGTCTCTATTTTTCACACAACAGTAACCTAACAACCATGGAAATATTATTAACTTGTCATGACTTTGACAAATGTCTTATATATCTTTAAATACAAGTGTCCCCCGGGCGAGAATTGGTACCATTTCCTTTTAACTTAACGTCTCTCTTTCCTTCCTTGTTTCGCCATTTGCGTGGAGAGCCTCGGAACTGGCATCAAGGGTATGAATGGGAGCACTTATAAATATAAGAATAAATATAAAAGACAATAGCATCAATACAAACATATCTAAGACACAAAGACAAGTCTTCCAGGCAAGTCTCCGATTGAATGACAAAAGACACGTCTTACAAAACCCGAAGTGTCTGGCATAAAACATACTTGGTAAGTTACTTTGCGTCTTAAATGTTTGATGAACACGGGAGTGTCTTTTGCCAAGACAAACCATTTACATATAGTCCGCGGGCTCCATGGGGGCTTGACGGTGCACGAATCCTACTGCGTTGCACCTTCTATACGGGGCAATAACTTCTAACCTGCCAGATACTTACATCGTAATGTCAAGCAAAAATTTAAGAGGCCCTGGATTCGGAAAAAATGAAACGAACCGGCCCATATTTGGGTAGTTCGGTGAAGTTGTGCCTCTGGTAAAAACCTTGTAAAAGTTCAGTGAACGAGGTTTCAAACATCAACGGCCGGTTTTAGAGCAATAGCGTGATTGATCATGGAAAGGTTGTCAAACTTTACGCTTCTCTTTCCGGCAAGGATATTGTACGGATATTATGATTGCCTAGTGGCAATAGTAAAAGAAATGTGGAAGTAGTGGTGGTTATTGATTTGATTGATTTTATTTGGGATTCATATTCATATACATCAGAAATAAAATATATAACATAAATATTGCACGTTATCAATTACAAACACATATAATATAACAATTACAAACACACAGAATTATTGAACGCAGGATAACCCATAAATCCGGCACTACCAGCCTTATTTTCCAATGGGGTCCCCAAAATGTGATTGCAATGATAACCTATACATTGGAGCAATGGTAGCACCAATAGGTTTGTTTCCAATTCCCAACACTGGCCATATTCTCAAGTATAATCCCACAGGTGCATTCCTAGAACTTCAGAGCCATGGGATTAAAATCACCTTGTGATTTGTATATACATCACAACTGATGGATCAATGCTTGTGCTATTCAATACTTTATCGTAAATTAAATTCTAATCCACGCAACCATCGTTCCTGTAAATGTCTATTCTCCAGATTGTATACGAAACTAACGATTTCAAAGTTAAATTGGTTCAAAGGCCCACATTACCTATACTAGGTGGGTAATACAGTTACATGGGGAATGTTAAACTGAATATACTCTTCCTTGTCTTCCCTGGATTCATGTCCAATCCACACCAACCACACTCACACTTAAAGCCATTTCGGATTTCAGACCTTTCTTTTTTTTAGAGCGGGAGCAAGACTTGGTCAAACATTATCGTTCATGTCCCACTACACATCTCAGCTTGGACACCTTTGGTAGGTAGTATGGACCCCTACTCTACACAAAACACTACATCAATGCACGTTCCGTTAGCTGTTGTCAAATTGGTAGTGTCAACTTTTTCAATAGGTGTCAATTTAAGACATTATACAGAGGTCAAACCTTTAAAATTAAACTCCAATCATGGGTTGAAATGTATGCCATATGTCCGTCTAGTAGTCATAAGGATTCCAAAATGTTATAGTTTGTCAGCCAGCACATGAACATTGGATTTAGAGTTATTGGGCAAAATGGCTAAAAGTGCAAAAAAGGAAGGTCAATTTCCATTTGTACACAGGGGTCAAACTCAGAAGTTCTCTAATTTTGGTAAAAAATGAAACAAATTGTTCATCTAGCTTAGGTGTCAAATAATGAATAGTTTGTAGCATCTGCAATGCACAGTTATCCATGCTCTTTACAAAATAGTCATGGGGCAAACATAATCATCCACTTGGGCCAATTGATCCTTCTTTGACCCTTATCGTATCTATCCCGTAAGTAACCAATTACATATAATCAAACTAATACTTTTTTGGCGTCCTCTTTCTAAGCCAATAATTTTTGCAACCATTTAAAATAATAATCAGAGTAACTTTCAATGTGACCCCCCTGTCCAAATTGAGTTTGACCTTTTTTGACCTTTTAGCATTTTGCCCAATACCTCTAAATCCAATGGTCATAGAGGGTACAAACTATACATATTTGGAATCCTTGTGACTAGACGGATAATATGGCATACATTTCAACATGATTGGAGTAATTTAAAAGTTTGACCCCTGTGTAAACTTAAATTGGCCCCTATTGAAAAGGTGATACCACAATTTGACGCCACTAATTACCTTGAATTGCTGTAGAGGGTCCATACTAACTATTAAAGGTGTCAAATCTTAGATGTAGTCGGGCTTGAACGAACTCACTAAATAAGGACCCTATGATATTCTGCTGCTGCTCTATTTATTCATTGTTCACTAGATAACCTTGAGAAAAGCTTATTCACAAAATTTGAGTTGATCCCTATTTTGCGGTTTGGTGTTATGAGCAATTGCTTGTTTTCCACGGTCCCATAGGACACTGTGCTGTAATTTCTGTCCGTTTACGGACAGAAAATACAAAATTGCGAATTTCTTACAGACACGGCCGAATTTGCACGTAAGATTGGGTACACTTGGATTATTAAGCCTAACGGTTCAGATGATATAAAAGTCTCAACTTCTTTGAGGTAAGTCGGGGGGACGAGGTTGTGGATCACGGAATACCCCTTTTAAAGGTGCTTGTTCCGATTTATGGCTATTGTGTTCTCTACTTGATATGAGAGCCTGGCACTTGCACATACGCCCCATCAAGTACCGTGGGAAACACACTTGCGGTTTTGATGGGAGAAGCAATGATGCATATTGCAAAGCCCTATTCAATACTGTGCTAATATTGATGGTTAATAATTAAAACGGCGGTTTTTTTGTTTATATCTTGGGAATGAAATGGAGGGCTCAAATTTCAGGACAATGAGAAAAATACGGCATTTCATCTGATATCAAAATCGATACTACTTCTGGGTAAATCAGGGGGTCTCAAAGACGATCGGAACACGCATAATGCCTAACTTTCCACATCTTGCTTCTTGCGTGGAAAGTTAGGCATAATGTCTGTTATGCATCTGGTCGTTAAAAAAAAAAAAAAAAAAAAAAAAAAAAAAAAAAAAAAAAAAAAAAAAAAAAAAAAAAAAAAAAAAAAAAAAAAAAAAAAAAAAAAAAAAAATGAAATAAAACAGGATTTGACTCTTAACAACCATGCTTATACTGAATATATTATTAAAGGGGGATGGCCTGATTTAAGGATATGAAGTTTTCATCTTGATAGATTGGCATTCACTCCAAAACCCAATCTGTAAAGTTATGCCGATATTTCAACCCGTTTTGATGTGAGAGCTAAAAACGTGATTGTAAGCCCCGTAGAATACTGTGAAAAATTAATATTGGTCGACCAAAATGGGGCACATTTTCGCTTATACCTTCCAAACCAAACATCCTTTGGCTCTAAGATTTCACAGGGTAAATGAGAAAAATAGTAGCTTTCAACTGGACCTTTAATCTTTTCCTGGAGATAGGCAGTTGAAAAAAAGCATGTGCGCTTGACCGGACTCGAACCTGCAACTATTACTAGCACGTCGATTTTGCCAACCGTGCTAACAAACATGGGTTGGTAGAGGAGCGATAGATATCATCTATGGGTCTGAAATGTGTTCCATCGCATTCCTATCGAATAGCATCAGAACGGTATATTTACATATATAATATAACTACATAGTTCTCCAGGTACACATGAATGATTTATTTTATTAATCTTTCCCTGGAGATAGCCAGCACACAAAAGTGTTCAAAAAAATGTTCGCTTGGCTGAAGTCAAACCGGCAACCTCCGCATTACTATCCTAGCACGGCGCTCTTGCCAACTGAGCTAACAAGCCACATACTGACATACAAACATACTCTCTAGAAATTGTACAAGGTTTTCACGTATGCGTAAATGGACCCTACCGGCTCCTGCTAGTCACGGACGGCACTTCGCGCCTGCGTAGTACATTCCTATTTATGCAAATAACCAGAAGGCATGCGGCTATTTGTAGCGCTCGATCAAGCCACGGCTGACTTACCGAAGTTTAACGTACACACAACTTCAGGGGCGGATCCAGGATTTGAAAAACGTCAAAATTACCGGGGGGCTGAAAGGCTGTAACTTGTCCAAAATGGGCTGATTTTGCAAGAATTTGCAGAATTACCGGGAGGCGCGCGCCCCCTCCGCCCCCTCCCTGGATCCGCGCCTGAACTTAACGCAGTAAATCGTTGTATTTATTACATTGCATACGATGCTTGACCGCGCCGCAACTAACCCTGCTGAGTCAAAAACACAGTTCTGTGCATATAATTATGACAGCGGTCAATAATCCCACTCCAATTCAAACTTGGTTCCACTGTACTACCGAAAAATAGCCATGCATTTTTGCAAAGGTAACGTAGTAAACGTAAATGTCACCATGCATAGATGACACAGTGACACCGACACAAAGAGTACATCTCACTAGTTAAATTATATCGCGCATAATCTACGATTATTTAGGAGTACTTTTCGAACCCTCAATTTCTAAGATTCGCTCATGGCGCTATGTTACTAACACAAAAAACAACACCTCCAATCACAAACGGGCAGTCTGATTCGAATTCTGTTTTCAGCTTCCGATAGCTGAGACCATCCTGGATTGCCCATTATCATTGCGCATATATTTTTGACCACCTGAGGTCTGAGAAGTCTCTCGAACATCATGAACACAGTGCCGAATTTCGGAAATCTTCCCAAGCTGTATCACAAATATGACGTCACTAATGATGTCAACACAAGTGTTGAAAAGAAATCCATGTGCGCTTGGCCGGAATCGAACCGGCAACCTCCATATTACTAGCACGGCGTCTTGCCAACTGAGCTACTGGGTTGGGTAAGGAGCGACAGATATCATCTATAGGTGTTAGGTCCGAAGGTATCCATCGCTTTCCTAGCGGATATATCAGAACGGTATATTTACATAATATGTACTTATGATTGTACTGTTTGGCCAATGCTGTAAGTGACCTGATTCTTCAGCCTATAATCATGATATTTACAGTGGCGTACCATCCGGGGGTAGGGAAAGTTGCTCCGTCTGGCACGATATGGACCTAAATATGCATTTTCATCCCTCTTCTTCGGCTATTTTCGAACAATTTCACCCTTGGACAAAATTAAAGTGAATTCGGCATCTTTTTCGCGGGCGTAATTGGACGACTTACGAATTTTGCCCCACTGACGGTACAACTTCTAACCCACATCCAACCCCACTTCCCTAAGAGGTCACTTTTTGTCTCGTGTTACGTAAGTTAAAACAAATAATTTAAATACCTGAGGTATCACCCTTAAACAATCCTCTCTAACACTAATGCATTAGGAAACCAATCGTAATCACAGCGCCTAAACCAATAATACAAGCACTCGCACTGGTAGTAACCCCTTCACGCAGCTTGATTGCAAGGTTAAAACCCTAAGCTAAAATTTAACAACTCAATTTTTTAAGTCTGAAGTCAAAATTTATTACTTTTTATTCATCGGGAATAAAAAAAACCTAACCTCATAGTGAAGTGCATTGACGTCTTGTATTTTAATTAAGAGTAACTGAATTTTAAATCTAAATTTAAATCTTTAACACTTCACGCAATTGACAAATATTTGCTCATAATAATTTCATCATTATTCAAGATTGATACCCAAATAACATATACTCAATCGAACGATTACGCGGGATACTCGCAAATTTGGGTATTCGCCTCATTATCATAACTGTCAAAGGCCAGGCATCCATGTACTATGACGCGTTATACCTCTACACTTGACAACAAAATGGCATTTGATAAAATTAATAACACATTTGGATCTCAAATCACCCAATCTCAGCGTTTTCCCACCCTACAAAGTATATCATACTGATCGTCACATTTGATTTACTTCATATTCTAAAAAAAAAATAAAAAATAAAAAAATGACTAAGAAATAAGCCAGATCTGAGTTAGTAGTTTTGAAATCTGACCTTTTTTTCCATTCCAATTAATGGGATTACACAGCTAATTTGGCTTTATGAAAATGTTCAATATCACGACATCATTTGTAAAATTACTACTGAAATACAGTATATTTGTGGTTTGTAAATCTGAAGATACGCGGTGAATGTTATTTATACCATCGTGGGTAACAAAATGGCAAATTTGATTACTGATATCACCTGTTAGGCCAAAAACGTTTGTCTCAGAAGAATGTGAAAAATACAAATGCGAAATGCGCTTATTTTAGAAAACTCCTAATGCGAAATGCGGAATTTTTTTCATTTTTTTATTGCATTTTTGACCCACTTTCGGCCGAATTTTCATTTTTTTTAATTTTTTTTTTACAAAATTTCAAGTGACCAAAAACCTAAAACATCAAAAAAATAATGACCAAAAATAAAAGACCAATTTTAAACAAAATGCGCCCGGTCTTCCAGATCTGAGACAAACTTGTTTTTTTCTTGGCCTTACAGACTAAGAATGCACTATCTTCCTCTTTTTCAGGATCATAAAGCGCCAGGAACTTAATATTTTCAAGAAAGAAAGAGTGTTCTGAACATTTTTGGTTCAATATTTTTGATATGCCAAGTACTATCAACTGATCTAAAATATTTTAACCATATTTGTGTGAGTATGGTCTCATTTAAAATGACAGTATTACTATAAATCAAACCTACATGTACAATGATGATTGCGCGTGAACCCGCACTTCATTATTTTCATGAGGCTAGTCATATCATAACTGTGTTAAAATCCCATGGGATGGAAAAGAGGATCCGCACATAAACATTTGTGAGATCTGGTTTATTTCTGAAAAGAATTCGTTCAGTTTGAAGTGAATCATATGCGCTCAATGAAAACAAAATCAATGTTATGGTACAATGCACGCTTCAAGGCCAAAGTCAGTTACAATCCATGGACATTTTTTATGCAAGCTGTAGGATTACAAGGCAAAATTCAACAAAGGTCTACATGGCCAATGGAGGATGACAAAGTCTTGCCTTGAATGTGCTCATAGAGTGGTGTACCATGGGATTAATATGCATTTTCTGTTTCATTATGGCGGGCCCACTCATTTTAAACTAGTTTCATCAAAATCTGCACATTCTGTAATATCTGGGTTTCTGTGTCTCTTGACATTCATTTACGTTTGTTTCTGCAAGATATGACTAAAACTAGCAATAAAATTCCAGAATAAAATCACATTTTCGGGCAAGAATAAGAGTCACATTGTTGACGTCATGTGGATTCCTTGACCCCTGGGTGGATTTCACAAAGTCTTGCGATTTATCATACCATCATGTAGATCCCTCGATTTTCATTGGATAATCGCCTCAATTTACTGACTAGATATATCCCGTATCGCCCCCTTGGAGCGCGTCTCAACATCCGTATCATGTCAGTTAGGAACTGCGCATGCGTGACCATGCATCATGAAAACAAAAATCCGAAAATTCGGCGTTCATTTTTGACGCAAATCACTGCTCTAATTTGGTGATTTTTAGCATTGTTGAACCGAGTTGGAACAAGATTTCAGCATAATCGCTTTCCCATACACTAAAAGACTTTAAAATAGATCAATAATTTTGTTTGAGAATTAGAAAAAGATGATTTTTAGGGCTGTTTATTTTCAAAGATTCTTGTCGCTGAAAATTCGTCACCCTTGCACTCATGTCAAACAATAGGCCAACAGTTATTTTACGGTAAGTATTGTATGTTTTGTGAATCACCCTTAGACTTTTCTTAGGCCCTATGTTTGTGCTTATTTTGTTCTGCTTGGGTATGATAAAATCGTAATTAGGTGAATTTTGGGGTGATACGGATTATATCTAGTCTCCGATTCTGTATCTGATACAGACTCCACGACTAGATATAATCCGTATCACCCCAAAACTCACCTAATAGGCCCTAACTAATAGTATCGTAAATCCATCTTAAGTCATACCCAGTAACTTAAGATGCGTCTGCTTACGATGGGTTTACGATGTGTCGGAATCTTTGTGCAATCCATCCCTGGTATTGGCTTGAACTAAGTTTTCTTCAGCTGGAACTGTCAGTTCGATTACGGTCATCACACATCGTGTTATAAGCGGAGAATATATGGCGATATCATCTGCGATTTGCAGTAACCAGAATTTAATGGTAGGAAAAAACACATTGCAGGACTCTCATTTTCGCAACACAAACTATCCCCAATCCTGACAGTAGTGGATTCCTATACGTTTTTCAATGTTTGACACTTACAATAAATAGGCATTGCTTTTCTGTGATTTAAAGGCTGTTCCAAAACATCTTTCTGACATCTATCCTCTTCTGCTGTTGCTGGGGCAATATGGTGGACACAGCACCATATCATACCCTAGTGGATCAACTGCCCTCACATGCGGAAAAAACTTCGCCAACGAGGGCGAAAAGAACGAGGGTGAGCAGTGATCTAATTAAGGAAAGTTTTAGTTTAAATTTACTTTCACTATTTCGTATCCCGACAGCTGCATTGAACTATTACGTAAATTTGTGAGGATTTCTAAGGTATTTATAGAATTCCGTTTCGAGGGCCAAATACTTCAATATAGGGGTATAGGCTGCGGGAAAAAAATTCCCGGCAGACTTTTCATTTACGGGTAATGTGAAATACTAAAGCAATTTGAATACCACTTTTCCCAGACCTCGCGCTGCGCGCTCGAGGGCTGGTTCTGAACGGTCTAATCATACCCAGTCTGTGTTACAGACCTTGTAATTGTAGTAATAATTGACAAAAATCGGGGGCGTCCCCAGACCATTTTTAATGGGGGGGGGGGGGGTGGTGAGTCGGTGCCGACAAATATGGGCCGGATTCAAGAATGATAAATTTCAGGGTCGCTGCGCTCGCAAGGTAGACCCAACTTTTTTACTCGCTTCGAAATTCTGAAGAGCGGGGTCAGTCCAGGACCTGCTTAGAACCCCGCTTACATTTTCGCAAGAGATTCTGAGACTGATTTGAGTAGTTGTTGGACAATTTACCTTTAAGAATTAAACATTGCTTTTTTCGAAACCGGCTGCGAATTCCGAAAAATCCAAGATGCCGCCGGTTAGCCATTTTAAAAATATAAAATTTTAATTTTGATACATTAAAGTATGTGTAATACCTCGTTTTAGGGGTGTTGGGGTGGGGGGAATTCAGTTATGACATCGTTTTATCATTAGAGGTCCATGGTACATGGTAGGATTGGAATTCCAAGATGGGCAAGCCGGCTGTCATATGCGTAGTAATTTGCAAGATTCATCAGACATTATGTGTGTGAAACCTCGTTGTAGATGTAGTAGGTGCAGGAACTCCATATTTGAACACCATGTTATGAGTAGAGAACCAAAGCTAGGGTCAAGGAATTCATGAGGGGACCATTGATAAACAATGCTAGGACCATTAGTTGTTGCAGCCATCTTGAATTTTCCAAGAATGGCCGCCACCAATGAAACTACTTTGCCTTATCTTGTCCCTGAGATCTAGAGAGGCCAAAATTATGGTGTCTGACTTACACCCATTTTTTTGGGGGTCAAGGAATGCAATGACACCATTGATACAATGCTAGACCATACATGCGCGGCCAGCATGCTTGAATTTCAAATGGCCGCCAAGAAAAAAATGGATTATTTACATATATTTCCTTTGATAGAGGTTAGAAGCATGATTCTAGGGTATTACCAATGTTTACAAGGTCAAGGAACCCAAAACGATCAAAGGTAACTTTACTGGGTTCTTTGTTTGTGGCAGCCATTGGTTGTTTGCTTGAACGTAATTCCCTCCATTGGAGACAGGAGCACCGAGTATAGAAATATAGTGTCAATAGTGTCCTCTATCTACCAGGTATTCTACCACCATCAGTCTGCCGCAAATGTCATCATTTAGGACCACAGACTGGAATCCCTTTATGATTCCAAAACTAAAGCTCTTCTGGCTTAAAAGACGACAGCAGACAGTTCATCAGCTATCAAGCTCCGGTGGCATCCAAAGTTATTAAAAATCCTGGCACCATGTATAACACCAATCTACCATTATAGTAGATTAAAACTAGCTATAACTAGACTGTATATAGCTCCAGATTACAACTGCTGGCCTCAGTCCTTCAGTCACAAGTACTATTTAACTTCACACAGCTAGATTCCCCTTTCTAACAATAATCATTACATCATCATCATCATGCATAAACATAACCTTACACTAGCTGACCAATTGGAATTCACATAAATTATATCATCTGAATTACATCACTTTCCATATTATAATTTGATGGGAATCCCGCAGATCATGCAATGTTTTGATCTTAAAGCATAAACAGGTCAGTTTCTAAGTTTAGCATTCTTGAGAAATTCCCAATCACCTGTCTAGTTGTCAACAACAGGTGCATCTCTCAACACAGCACTAGGGGAATCCCCTTTCTCTTTTTTATAGTACAATTACTTTTCTTCCCGTGAAAATTCTTTTCTCAAATAAAATTGTGAAAATAATACTTTTAAATCAAAGTTTGAGGGGAATTAACATCCTCCCCCTTAAAAACGAAAATTTGAATAAAATGAAAATTTTCCAAAATCTGCCTTTATACCTTTAAGGATTTTGTGGTGAATTTTACATACAGTTTACACAGTGCAAATTTTACACTTTTATAATGTTCTTGCATTGCTGCCTTCAGTCTATATTACATAAAGTTGTAATATCACATTTTGAACAAAATTTAGGCAGCTCTGGCCAAGGCATCAGCCAAGACATTTTCTTTTCCTTTGATATGTCTTATGTCCAGATTGTATTCTTGTAGAGTTAAACTCCACCCGACAAGTCTCTGATTTCTGTTTTTCATCTTATGGATGAAAGTCACGGATTGTGATCCGTGTACACTAGAACTGGGTGCACTGTTGTACTCAAGTACACTTCAAAATTTTGCAACGACAATAGCAATGAAAGACATTCTTTCTCAATTGTTGAGTAGTTTTTCTGATGTTTGTCAAACTTCTTTGAGAAATAACACACAGGATGATCTACATCATTTTCATCTGCTTGCATGAGAACTCCGCCACAGCCTACATCACTGGCATCAACTGCCAACTTGAATTGTTTCTGAAAGTCTGGCGCAATCTAAACTGGCGCATTCATCAAAAATAGACTTGATTTTCTCAAACGCTTTTTGGCATTGCTCTGACCACACAAATTTTGCGTTTTTCTTCAGAAGGTTGGTCAGTGGACACGCAATTTCTGAGAAATTTGGACAGTATTTTCGGTAATACCCGACCATACCTAAGAATCTCATGAGATCTCTTTTGCTTTGTGGTGATGGGAATTTCTCAATTGCTTCAACTTTTGCAGAGATTGGCCTAATTTGCCCTTGTCCTACAACATTCCCTAAGTATGTGACATTTGCATGGCAAAATTCACTTTTCACCAGATTCACAGTCAAAC
>JAMKCH010003753.1:0-35545 GCA_023653785.1 Ophioderma brevispina
CAGTACGTATCCATTCTCTTGATCGAGTGTCCTATCCCGATTTATTTAGGATCCCTGGCTGAATTTCATGATTTGCAGAGTCACACTAGAATTTAGAAAATATTGAAAATTGCGATCATGTCATCTGTGGTGAATGTTTTGTGTCCCAATGGTCGGCGACAGAACGTCCAGGTGAATGCTAACACACGGATTTTACAGGTTTGTACAAGATAATTATGTTTAAATTGATTTTTCTCTGTGATTTTTCTAGCACTAGAATTCGCGATTCGCTCACTTGCACTGCGCTGCCACTGGTGTTGAACATTCAACATGCCGAATTCATCAGACTCAGTCTCATACTCACAGTCTTGGTACTTGGTACTTGGTGGTGTTCCCTCCAAAATACTCCTGGTTGTAGAGTTTTAACTGGAGGTGGCAGGAGGGTGGACGTTAATTGAAATAAAAGATTTGAAGTTAGCAGGATTTGTCTGAAGAACGGCAGAAGGGTGGAGTTGGTTCCATGTAGTAAAAGGAACTTCTACCGTGATGACTGATGAACGTTTTTAATTGGGCGTACTCGCATCACGGTAGAAGCACTTCAGTATACAATAACCTGTAGCAGTACAATGCGTGTAAAATGAATAGGCTCCGAAGCAAAAAGGTTTCGCAAATATTCGCCGTTTTTCGGAGCTAATAAAAATTGTTTAATATAATCCTCGCTCGTAAAACATGGCACACACTTACCTCAGAAGGTCTTTTATCATAATAGATGCATAAAATTCATAATGATTAATTCTGAGATACAAAATTCAGGGGAAATCCTTCCACATATAATTGTATAGTTCCACAACAGTGACGACAGCGGCAATACTAGCGCCATTACTCAACATGTGAAAGCAAATTGTAGATGTATATTTTGTTTATTTCTAAGCCTTTTTTGCAAATCACTGTTGATGATTTGTATTATAAGGTCATTATGGATGTTTAGCAACAACTTGGGTGAGTAATTTTATCTGAGTTGTATTGTGAATTCAGTAAATTTGCTGCTACACGTTTTTGAGTACGCTCTTCTGCAAACCTAAAATAGAGCGGTCCATAACGAAAACGTCATTCCGATTAAAGAATGCGTCTGATTTGCTCGTATATTTAGGGTTGCATTGCGAACTAGTTCCATGCTAGCCCGAGGTTGCTCTGGCTCATTCCGCTACAATAGCCCCTACTATCTCCTCTCCATAGAGCAAGAGCGGTAGTTCATTCAAACACCGGGGTCCACTGTGCCACAAAGTCAAGAATTTTGGTATACTTACAGTCCTTTATGACACGAAATCCGTCCATATGAAAACTTTGATGTCTTAGCATCCCTACTAGCTCGATTTTAAAAATACAAACGGTGCACAGCTCATGCTTAAATCCGTGAAATGTTGACCCTAAAAAAGCACCGAAAACTTGAACAATTAACAGCTAAATATCGTCTCCCACGCCGGTTAGCTAAGCATATCTCCACCTTATGTCCTTTAACATGTTGTCATTAACAGATTTGAAGTTATGGCAAAAAGCCACATGGAATACCTTTAGGGCAAAGGTTTGCATGTGGTTTGCAATAACTCCACATCTGTTAATCACACAATGTTTAAAGACATAATGTGGAGTTAAGTCTTAGCAGAACTAACGTCCGGGTATATGTTTCGTAATTATTGGTTGCCGCGAAAATTAAGCGTGCTCGTGCCTATTCTAAAGAAAAAAACCGGGAACAATCCCGGGGCGACTCACTGAATCTAGTGGGGCGACTCCTTGTTAAATTGGGATTTTTAACGTTTAGAAATCACCGTTTCACAAAATTTTTAACCATGAATGGAATGGAAAATTAGGCAAGGACAACTTGCGTATAATATAAAATAAATTAGACTACATAAAGGTAAAGATTTTCATAAGTGCTGTTTTTGTACCAATTCTGAATTTGCTTATTACGCATCGGATACGCTGCGCACCCACCCCGGACTTTTCAATACACTCCCGTGCGTAGCGTTGTTAGGAGGTAGGTACGGACGACGTTCAACGCTACGGAACAAGCTAGTTCCATGCTTTTATGGTTCTGGGGAAGTAGGAATTTGCATATACATCGGTGCTTGCTGGTTGAATATAGAATTGGTCTGAATGTCCTCTTCTGGGTCTGTCAGGTGCAGGTCTGGTGTATTTCCGGTAGTTGATGTCAAGCTGCCCGTTAATCATCTTGTACAGGCAGGTCAGGCGATGAACCTCACGTCTGCGTTGAAGGGTATCCCATCCCAGTGTATTCAGTAGAGCGGTGACACTGTAATCTTTTACCGTATGCGTTTGGAACGAAACGTGCTGCTTGTTTTTGATACGCTCAATAGCAGCAATGTTTTTGGCAGTGTCAGGGTCCCATGCCGCAGTAGCATAATGTAAATGCGGTCCTCCCAAGGATTGGATACATTTGTCTTTTTCAAACAGTCGGGAACATGATGAAAATTTCTTCTCAAGGAATTAAGTACACGGGATGCTTTCATTGTTATGGATGGTTTTTGACTATTCCAACGGAGATTATTTTGAATGTTGAATCCAAGGTAACTGAGTTTTCAGATGTTTCCTGTCCCTACCAAAGTGACTCAACGGATTTTGTACATGTGTATACCTGGATCTCTTTCCTGGATACCGCATGGTTTTGCATTTAGATGGGGTTTAAATTGCATGCACCACTTTTGGGACCAATTGACCATGGTGTCCAGATCATTTTGGAGAACTTTTTCAATCCTCAGGACCATTGATTTGTCTAAGCCAGAAGCAGTCGTCGGGAATAGTCTTGTCATGCGTTACTATTCTCTGAATGTCATTAATGTGTAAAAGGAATAGATGAGGGCCCACAACGGTACCCGGCGGGGTACCACTAAGAACTGGTTGCCAGCTGGAGGCATTTTCCATTCACACAAACACACGTTTGAGGCGCCCAGTTCGGAATCCGCAATCCTTTTTGATGTTAAAGCGAACACCGTAGAAGTCAATTTTGCCAAGAGACGTGGTGCGGAAAAAAAATGACACTTCAATGCTTTTGAAAGTCTAGGGACAGATTTAGTATTCTGCCACAGCACGAATTCGGCAACGTTTAACGGAATAAACTGCATGTCAAATGCCGAATTTGAGTGGTGGCCGATACTAAATTCAGTCCCAATTCATCCCAAGTCTAGACAAGCTAGATCGTGGTAGTTTTTTGCAGTCAAAGTTCTTAGCCTACGTCTGGGTTTGTGAGTGAAGTTGGGACTTCACATGATCTGTTTTTCCTAAAGGCATGTTGATTGTCCGCCAGGATATTATACTTACTAGCGGTAGCCCGCGCTTCGCGCGGTCACACCCCCCCCCCCCCCCCCCCCTACCACCCACCCTCTCCTCTATTTAAACGTCCTCTACGGTAACGTCAATAGTTAATCCCGTACAACTTACTTTCCGTACTTTTTTTAAATCAAGTGTTAATCATCATCTCAAACGACTCCGTGTCATAACCCGTAGTTTCCGTCACACCAGAACCAACGAAAATAACCGACGTATTGACAATTACCCTGTGTCGTAGTTGTCATTTTCTAAGTAATAAAACGTTATATTCATCCTATAACTTTTTCGTGTTTAAACTTTTTATCTCAAAAGTACTCCCCATGTGCTAACCCTAAGTTCCTGTTTAGGCTACAATTTTTTCTCATAACTCCTCAAACTCAAAGTGCCCTCAACTGCAGTTTATGACCCTCCTCTCGTTTCCTCCAGTTTTCTTTCTTGTTTCTCTGTATCCCTCCACATTTTCCCCCTCTACAAATTAACGTTTTCTCTCTCATTCCGTCTCCTCACCATCTCCCCTCTCTCTCACTCTTTCTATTCGCAACAATTTCCCCCTATACAGTACACTTTTTCTCTCTGTCCTCCTTTGTCACCCAAAGACCCTTACAAATTAATTTTTTATCCTCTGTCTCTCGCTTTTCCTTTCTTTCATATTCCTCCGCTTTTTTGCTGGTTTGTTTTGTTTACTTCACTTTTCTATTAATTTTTTTCTTATCTCCTGCAATCTGGCTTCCCCCATCTCTCGCTCTAATACTCTCCTGCCATTATTCTTTCCTCGTATGTTTTTTTCTCCCCTTCTCTCTCGTCTGTACACTTCCTCAAACGGTTGGCGAAAATTGTGAACCAAGTAAACATGTATGAACAGTAACAGCCAAACTGGGGTAAATTATGTTACCCATTTGTTGGGTGATATAGCAGATGATTGGGCATATTTTACCCAACAGGTGGGCAAAACTTGGCATAAAATGCAATATAATATGTCATTATCCAACAATGTACACAAATTTACCCAGTTGTTGGGCGGTCACCTGTAAGACATGTTGGTTAAAATTTTAACCAACGTTCTGAGAGTGTATGACCATTCATTCCCTCCTCTCTCTTCTATCTCTCAACATGTTCTCCTCTACAAATACGTTTTCTCTCTCTCATTCCGTGGGTACTCTCTTGGCCACCTCTCCATCTCCTTTTACTATATCTGGGTCGTTGTCTCTCTCTCTTCAATATCTCCCCCTCACCCTTACCATTAGGCTAGTAAGTTGTCTGTCTCATTCGCACAACCTGATTGGTGTTCTCTCTCACGCTCTCTTTCTCCCTCCACATAAATCGAATCAGGGCTCCCTCCCCCTATCTCCTCTCTATGCAATCTGAACCCTCTATATGCCTAAGATATCCCATCTCTCAATCTTGCTAAGCCGGCCTCTCTAACCATTCCTTCCAGTGGCGTATCAACGGAGTGCCTTAGCACAGGCGTACAGCATGATCCCGGCGAACATATGCGCGCACCGTGATATGCACGACGATGCGTTCGTTCACGCCCATACCACGGTCTAATGTGCGATCACCATGGAGTCCCCATTGCATAAACATACCGGTCGTTGGCAAAATCAGCAAGTGTTTTAAATACCTTGCGCACTGCGCATGTGAAAGCAAGGTTATGATTGGGCGGGGACTGCCGGTGCTACGCTGCAAAAAGGAGGAAGGAAACGCATAAATTCCAAATACGATGGCCGCTCCCCATGCAAAGTTGCGTTTAAATATAGATTCAGGTGTTTGTTCTCATCAGATTGCTGTCAACGATATGCTCAAGGAGTTGACAGACAAGTGGCATGTCAGCGATACGGGGCGGTAGTTAGCTGGATCAGTAGTAGCTCCCCTTTTAAAGAGAGGTGTTATATTAAGCTTTCTTCCAATCCAGAGGAAGCTCACCAGTATCAAGAGACTGTTGGTATATAAACTGGCAAAATGGGCGCAATCTCCTCGGCTGCAATCTTGAGGGCCTGGTTCGGAATTTGGTCTGGGCCAATTGCCTTTGTCACATTGATGTTGGACACAGGGAAGTTTTTCAACTCCATCAAGCTCAATCTTATGGGGGGAAGTCATGTCGTCATACGGAATCTGCGGCAGTGATGTCAATGAAGAGTCCTCCTTGGTCAAAAACACTCTGGAACTGATTTGCCAAAGCTTCTGCTTTTTCTTGGTCATACGTAAATAGCTGTATTCCATTTCAATGTTTGGACACCCACATATATGTGGTTCGATTAATAACGCCAAAAGTCTTTGGGGTTTTTTTTCGCTTTCGAGCATATCAAAATAATGCGGTGTGCCTCCTGATGGTAGCGTTCCACTTGTTTACAAACTTTAACAAACCTCTCCCAGTCAGAGTCTTTCGCCACTCAACATTGCTCGATTGTAATTTTTTTTTTTGCGGAACGCCTTTTCGTTTCGGAGGGTGAAACCAAGGTGTTCTTAACTCTGCCCTTTAATATCTCGGTGAGGGGGAACAGTTTCATTAACAACACGCGTAGAGAAGTCTTTAAAATAAGTCCGGGTTTTCGTTATCAGATTTTTCACCTGGTTGCAGATCGAAGACACGAAAGAAAGAAGCGTTTCTGGAGGACAGCCTTGTTGTTTAAAATCATCGACTTTCTTCCAGAGAGGAGTTTGCGAGACGGTTTCTGAGGAACACTTGTATGCGTTTGGAACTTAGCTTCACAATACTGTTGATCACCGATTGCCCGCATGCGGCATATATGACCCCAATTGTTTTCAGTTGAAAAGTCCGGGGGTGAGATGTTAACAACAAGTCCAGCTGTATTATTTCAGTGCCATTTGCATCCCTTGTTGGAAAGTCGACTTTCTGCACTAAGTGATTATCGACCATAAAGTCTATTAGGTTGGTGGAGCGGATTCTGGCGGGCCCGCTAGGCACATCATTGATCCAAACAACACCAGGAACATTAAAGTCGCCACCACAAATAATAACAGGCGATCTTTCAGAGCTGTAATCATGGCGATATATTGTCCAGATGGTTGAATGGTAGAGCGTATTCATCAGGGGGACAATAATAGCCACCTATGTACAAGGTTTGACCTTTCAAAGTAGCCTGGCACCAAATTTGTTCTGAGTCATTACTTTGGAGATCAGTTTTTTCAAAGCAGGGGATGGAGTCAGTAACACACCACGAAGACTCCACCTCCGTTGGTATTTCTGTCATTCCTAAATACCTGAAAGTGTGGGGGAAAAATCTCGGACAGATTTGATATTTGGATCTAACCAGGTTCTGTGTACCAATAAATATCCGGATTTCAGAGTTTTCACTTAATTTAAAGGAAGTAATAACCCACAGTTTTTTTCTCCCTAGGGCAGTTAATAACAGCAACCTTGATAGAGTGAGTAGCATCTGAGCATGTCAAGTACACCAAGAGGTATCATAGTAAAACTATGATATGATAGCTCCTTGGTCACACAGTCAAAACTTGAAAAAAAAACTGCCCCTAATGTTGCCTGACTGGAGTAGTGAGTAGGAAGCTTGGACGGAGTAGTGGCGATCAAGAGTAGCCTCTACGAAGTCGGTTTTTCTAAACGGAAACAATGGACCCTGATGTGCTCTTCAAAATTCCTTTTAGCAATACTTTCAGTTTCCTAAATATCGCGACGCGGGTGTAAATACTCTTTCAGTTACTAATTTGTGAATTAGTAACTATGTTTATTGTGCGTTTAAAATGAAAAAGGAAGGAAATACTTACTGCCACACGCTACAGTCTCCCAAACGTGATCAAGAATGGTTGCTACTCCCTTCGTTTACTATCCGAGATTACAAGAATATTCACAATCACATAAGCTCCAAACAGAGCGTGTGATGAACGAATGTGAAAATTGCCAATGGGAGCGGCAGCCTGTCACAGTCGTTCCTGGCATCCTCGGAAAAGTGAAACATCAATGGCCGAGTGCTGCGATAGGAGCCCGGAAAGAATGGATAGGAGCCGAAGGAAAATTGCTGCTGATTTTTGAATTCCAACGTGAGTAATCGCAGTGAAGTACTATCCGCACAAGTGACTTAGATAACATTAATCCCTGTGATATTGCTCAAATGGATGGGGGACTAAAAAGTCCGCATGCATAGTTGCCTTCTTGAAATGTCCATGTCGTGTGCTCGTGGAGACGGGGGGATATGCCCGCAAAATATGTTGTAGAACAACCCGGGGGGATACACCCCTTGAATTGCGGGCCGAAACTAGACGGGAGGGTAAGTGGACAAGGTCAAGCCCCATTGAATGCATGGATTCTGTTGACCTTTGGTGCCCCTACACTGGGAATAAGCATTTAAGGACAGTCACAACTATTCTTTATTTTATTCCTATGAGCTTCATCAATAATGCACCATTTTTGTATCCAAATCGGAGCTAATTTTTAAATTTGACCACTGTACAACTGAAAAATGACAGCTTTTAATTGATTTTTGTTTGTTTTGAGCCGATAACTCCAAAACTTTCGGCACAGATAGTACAAACTATACCTTTTTGGAATCCTATGATTAAACTATTAACTGGGCTTACTTTTCAACATGATTGGAGAAATTTCTAAATTTGACCCCTGTTAGTAACTTGAATCCCGAAAAAAAACCAATTTCCCCACCCCCCCCTACGATTAACTCACTTTTTTGGTAAATGTTGACACCATTTACCTACCAAAATCAGGTTTGGAAATCAGCTCTTATAAACTTTTTTCACAGAATTTGATAAGAATATGTTTACTTGGGGTAGTTATCTAAAATGGGCTCGGTGGGCACCTCGCCCATTATTTGTTTTTTTAGACCTCGGACACATTATTCGCCATATGATACTGCATCACCCTATTTCTTTAAAATAGGGGTTGGGAAAGGTATCTCCCTTGGCCTTTCACCAATGAGGTCTCGGGTTCCATTCCCCAGCAGGGGGTCGTTCTCGGCCGCTTTATGTGAATTGGTTTCTCGATCCATAATCGTTCCTGCAGGTTTTCTCTGGGTACTCCCGGTTTCCTTGTTTGTCAAATCAAGCTTCTTGGCCATAAATCTTGTTCTGGGTATCTGGTTTCTTGATGTGCTGGACCCGCCTTTAAATGGCTGCCGCAATCAGCCGCATAGCGCCTTGAGCACGTTTACGGGAAATATGCCGCGAATTCTTAAAAAATATTTTTGGTCCCCCGCCAACTTAGTTGGCAGAGGGGACTATAGAAATGCCCTGCGTCCGTGTATGTGTGCGTGCGTGAGTCCCACGAAATCTCGGATCTAAGTAAGTGTGGTGTCCATCTTCGCATCATAGAGCATCTCAAGTAGGTGTTGGGTGGGATGTAAAGGGGGTCATGCTGTGACAAGGTCAAAGGTCAAATATGGACAAAAAATAGGGTCAAATTTGGTCAAAAATAGGATATATTGCTATAAGACCTGGTAAACACCACGATTTCTTTGATCTAAGCAAGTATGGGTGTCCATCTTCGCACCATAGATGTCACCAAGTGAGACGATGGTTAGTTCGGAGGGTTGTGCATGGTGGCATGGGTCAAAGGTCAAACTATGGTCAAAAATAGGGTCAACGTGGTCAAAAATAGGATATATGTGCTATAAACCTGGTCAACACGATATCTTTTGATCAAGCAAGTATGGATGTCCATCTTTTGTCAACTAGATGTCACCCACGTAGATGGTGGATTAGTTCGGAGGTGGGAGCATGTGGCATGGGTCAAAGGTCAAATCGGTCGAAATGGTATTAAATTGCTATAAGCCTTGGCCATTTGTGGCAGGATGATCAAACTTGGTGGGTGTGGTCAACTTTCAGTGCCGAACAATTTGAAGGTCTTCAAGTTCATGCAGGTTCATTCAAGGTCAAATGGGATAATATTGCTATAATCCTTGTCAAATGTGGTAAAGGATGATAAACTTGGTGTTGTGGTCAAACATTCCAGTGCCGAAAAATTTGAGGTCATATGCAGGTAAGGTCATGCGGTTCCTTCAAGGTCAGGAATTAACTTGCTATAGCCCTTGTAATTGTGGTAGGATGATGAAACTTGGTGGTTGGGTTTGTCCAACATTCGTGCCGAAAAATTTTGAGGTCATTTCAAGGTCATGTCGGGTCTTTCAAGGTCAAACCACTAAATGGTGGTATGATGATGAAACTTGGTGGTTGTGGTCACATTCAGTTCCAAAAAATTTCAAGGTCATTTCAAGGTCATGCTGTTGCTCCCATGTCAAATCAAAATTTATGTGGAGGGGAATGATAACTTGGTGGGTGTGGTCAACATTCGTGTCCTAAAATGTTGATGGTCATTCAAGTCGTGGGGTCATCCAGGTCAAATCCATACCCATGGTCTTTCTTCTTCTTATCGGTGTCCCAAACACTGGTGTTTCTCAAATATTCCACCAGAATGGGTACAACTCTGGCTGCTTCACTGAATTCCACAAGGGCCTTGTTTTTGCATTGTTTGCTCCAGCATTGGGGCATACCAAGAGGTGTTCCATTTTCTGTGGTGCTGTTCCACAACCACAGGTAGTATCCTGTTCTCTTCCAGATAGCCCCACTTCTCCAGGAAACCTTAGACGGCCAGTTTCACTGGTTCTCATCTATTGCGCATCGCCATTCAGCCCATGAGGATTCAGCTCAGGTGGGAGATGCTCACCCGGTTCAATACCGATAGATGGGTAAATACTATTGGTTTGATTGCAGTCTTTCTTCCACCCGGGACTCTCGTTACCCTGTTGTATCAGCGCCTGTTTCCCGGTTGACTTTGCTTCCGAATCTCTCTAGATTATACAGCTGGGTCAGCAGGTCTTTTGGTCCAACATATGGTGCATCACATTGGATTACCTGGCAGCTACTCTCTGCATGCTCGCTACGCTAACGACCATTTCTGGTGGAGAAATTCCTGCTATGATGTACAAGTTTTCCGTTTGGTGTTGGGACGGAGGCAGCCTGTGATAAGCCGGCAGATGCATTTAACGCTGGATCCAGCTCTTGGCATGGGTTTGAATCTTTCCCATACAGGGCAGGCATACTCGGCACATAGTAGCACAGGGCAAGTGCGTCGTCTAGGGTAAGTGGGCGATCACCCCCTCTGGTGCGCAGTGAGTTTGTTCAAGATGTTATTGCGTGGTCATACTTTACTCTTCGTCTTCTCAAATTGGTTTCTTATAAGAGAGAGGGGCGATCCAAGGTGACTCCTAGGTAGACAGGGTATGGTAGTTTCGACCAGTGTACTTTAAGCTGACGGTTGGCTTCACGGTTGCGTAGATGTAAATCACACCGCCTGTGTTTTGGATGGATTTGCACTAGGTGGTTTTCCTCATACTAGGAGTGAGTTCATCCAAGACTTTGGAGAGTCTCTCTTCAACACTGTGAAGTCTCATCTGTGCGCTAATTCCAAGATCGTCTGCCTAAATTAAACGACATGTTCCTGCACTCCTAGGTTGGTCGTTGTATATATGTTGAACAGGACAGGTGCAAGCACACTCCTTTGTTGTAGACCATTCTTTGATCCTACGCATCGGCCTCTTCGTTCTCTCCTAGTCTGCACAGAACATCCTGTTGCCAGCACTCCACGGATAAGCTCAGTCAAGCGGATGTCCATGGTAATGTCCAGGATCTTATGGAGTAGCATCTGTGATTAACAGTGTCTGTGATGCTGCTGGAGTCGACGAACATCATCGTCCGTTACCATACCCTTCTCGAAACCACCTCAATATGTTTGAGTTATGTTGATACTTGTCTTTTGTTGATTTGCCTGGCCGGAAACTTGCCTGTTCTTGTATGAGGTGTTCGTCTATCACAGGTGGGATACGTTTGAGCAGGAGGCGTTCAAAGCGCTTGTAGGTATGGCTAAGGAGTGATATAGGTCTGTAGGTCTTGGGATTGGATGGATCTGTCCCATGCACACCCCCCACACCACACAACTTTAGGAGTGCCCTAACATGTGCTTTCCTCCAGATCTTTGGGAACCTGGGGAAATAGGCAGCAATTGTAGGCTCAATAAGCCATTCCTTTGCTACTGGGGGCCAAGATTTTTTTTAGTTGCTCAGTAGAGAGTTTGTCAAGGCCTACTGCGTTTCCTGGTTGAAGTTTTAGCAATACCCGGTAATATGGTCATGAAAACTGATGGGCTATGTAAATACGCATTCTGCCGAAAATTATTAAGGTCATTTCAAGTCATGGGTTTATTCAGGTCAACTTAACTCAACGTGGTGAGGTCATGAAACTTGTTGGATTTGGTCAACATTCGTTTAACCAAAAATTGTGAAGGTCTTTTCAAGGCAAGGTAGGTCCTCTAAGGACAAATAACTACAAATAGTTTGATGGTCAATGTAGTCAACATTTGTTACCGTCAAATTGCAACTGTATGGCACAGCCTCATTGTTTGTGGAACGGAAAGCCTTATTTCAATCACCTTCTCCCGTGATCTTAAACTTAATATTTCCCTCCATTTACTATCGAGACGGGCGGGGGACCTAAAGTCGAGGGCAGTCCTTTGTTATTGTAATGCGTTCTTTATTAGGGTATAAGCTAACCTCTCGGACGTCTTGGTCGTTGACATCTCACAGGCGCTTTGTTAATGGTTGAATTTGCGGAGTGATCGATTGTGATCGATCATTGAACTGAGTGTCAATAGATTCCGCGATCGTGACACTTGTCGTGTCGGATCGTGTCAGATAAATGGTAATGGATATAGCTGATCTCTCGCTATCAAATCGGGGCTATCATTGTTGTTGAATTATGTTAGTTCTATAAAACATTGGAAATCTACATGTTTTTACAAAGTTATGTATCTCATAAGATATTCAAATTAAATCAAATTGTACTTTATCACGATTTCGTTTCTGAAGGGGAGAAGAAGAGAAATTCCCAAGGGGGATTAATCTTTTGACACTCATTCCCGGGACATCACCTACCAACAAGAGATCTATTTTAAGACCTTTAATGAACTGTATAGTAATAATGAATGTGTTCCGCGCTAAAAAAAATGTAACTAGTAAACAAAAAGAAAGAACGATATCACCCTGGATTAGAAAGTATCATAAGAAAAAACCATGTATAGGCTAAACAACAATATTACACTCGCAAAGTTACCGCCGTTTTGGTAATAATTTATGCGATTTGTTTTGATAGTTTCAGAGTGCTGGAAAATATTAAAAAGTGTAATCCATTGTATGTTCATTTCATTGTATTTCATTCGGAATAATAACTCATGAGGGGGGGGTACCAAATCAATAATACTATAAATTACAGGTACATAAATGTTTTATATATATTTAATAATCATATACAGATTATCATTAGCGTTTATGTTTTAATATATCTCATTCCCCCTGAGGGGCCTATATTTTTTAACCTTTTCAACTTGATTTCCGTATAACGAACTCGTTGCTCATGATGCCGCTTTGCTTTTTTGTCCAAGTACGGCTTTTATCCCGGGCTTTTAGTACTGTAATGAAAGCAACAAAATGTTTATCCCCGCGGCAACCCCAATTAGGCATTTTTATCGACGAATTGATACTACTTCCCACTATTGATTGACTCATTTGAAGAAGTCGCGAGGCAGGGAAGTCGAGACATGCTAGGAGGATTTACTTACCAGAGAAGACGGACTCCTGCTTATTAACATAATAAAGAATGTTATTACAATAACAAAGGACGGTCCCTCGACTTTGAACATTTTGTGAAGATGTTCCCTGGTTTCCAGTGTAATTCCATGTAATCTGAAGAAGAGGAGCGGAGTGAAATATTGGCCTCCTACTCCTAATGCAGGTTTCGGCCTAACCAAGTACACTCTAATACACGCAAAAACTGCACTCCGCATGATACAGTAAATAGCTCGAACAGTGAGTACTAGGTTAGGCAAGCATAACTAGAGGTTTATTGGACAAACAAGTAAAAAGAAAACCATGGCAAAACTCTTTTTGACTGCTTGCTTGCTATCGTAATCTGTCAATCATCCAAACACTTAAAGCAATATTAGCACATTTTTTGAGAGCGCCCCCAATTTTCAAAATTTGATATTTTTGCACACATTTCCGTTGGTAATTGTCTAGGAAACTATACATATACCTGCGAACGAGACTGCAAAAATGCGTATTTATCACAAAATAAGCGATTTTGTATAAATTAGAATTGGGATCCCAGATTGGACTTAACGGCAGAGCTGGAAATGCTACGTTTATGTCCGTCCATGATGAAATAGTGCCACCTCGAGAAAATAACCTCTAACTTGGCTTGCCTGAACTTTAAACCAACTAATGTGACGTAGACACGTACATGCGCGATTTTCCAGGCTTATTTCACATTGGAAGGCCGTTTCCAGCAGTCATTGTATTATTATCGGGGATCCCCGATAATAATTATCTAGTACAAAAATTCCTTCGTTTGTGACACATAGACATTTTCGAGCTTAACCATTCACAGGTATAGTTTACTAGCAGTTACCATGCAATCGTGTAAAAATCTCAAAATTTTTGTGGAAGTGTGTGTCACTAAAATGTTCAGTTTTTAAAAAAAAATTGACCTCAATTGAAAAGTTGATGTTCAATTGCAACCAACTTCTGTCATAGGTGCACCATGGGATCTCTCATATGTTTATGAGGTCAAAGGTCATGTGCCGATGTCAAAGGTCATGTGAGGTCAAGTTGAAAAAATAGGCTAAAAATGTAAAATTGACCTCAATTGAAAAGTTGAAGTTCAATTGGAACCAAACTTGTGTCATAGGTGCACCATGGGATCTCTCATATGTTTATGAGGTCAAAGGTCATGTGCCAAGGTCAAAGGTCATGGAGCGGCCCACAGCTTATATTCTTTGAATATAGCGAGTGCGAAAGCCGAGAACCGCGAAATTCTAGTTTGTAACTATAATAGTATGACATTTTCAAACTTATTTTACAGATTATAGAAACAGTTTGTGCTAAACAAGGATTTGACCCCCGCCTGAATACAATTCCAGTAGTCACTTACTCATCAGTTCTATTTTAATAAATTTATGATAAATAAAGATAGTAGTTCACATTATATTAGGTGTCAGGTCAGGTTTCCTTTGAGGATCTGCTACTGGTAACCAGTACCCTGTCCCAGGCCGAGTTGTTGGCGGGTAAACCGTCACCCCCATTGGTTTCTAAGGAAATCTGACGAGGAGGGTAGCTGGTTACCCTGGTAGATTGAAAAAGATCTACCTACAAGGGTGTCAGCTTTGGAGAGCTATGGCATCCATCGCAGCCACATCTGCCCATTGCTTTGTGGCGTTGTTGCCCCAAGGGCTAGGCCCACTGACAAAAACTGTGGATTGACATCAGAAGGGCATCCGGGTCAATTATCTTTTGCTCGCCAATAATTCTCACACAGCAGTATTGCTGTGATCAAAATGTTAACCCCAAACATAATTTTCCCACTGTTTCCACATACATGCACACATTTTCATTTCATTTGCATTGGGTAGTACTCTACAGCTACCATTCTCAAGAGTGAGATCAAAGGTCATTAGAGGTCATTAGCAGTAATGGCCAAAAATGGTCAGAATTATCAAATTGCTTGGTTGTTGTAATCCACTCTTGTCAATCAATTTTTATGATATTTGGATACAATGGTCCTTGGGTGGTGTCCATTGTGTTGCTGACCTTATATGACCTTGGTGACCTCAGTGACATCATGTCACCTTTGATACCTTCACAAACGTTGACGCAGACAGACAACACATTCGCGAATGCTGTCTTTTTGTCTCCCGCCGAACGAGTTCGGAACGGGGACTATAAAATGAGCAGCGTCCGTTCATTCGTCCGTTCGTCCGTCCATTCTTCTGTGATAAAAATGTTAACCCATGTTGTATTTATCTTGAGTTCCGTAAGGGCACTGGAGTGTGAACCATATTAGTTTTAATGTTGTGCAAAGTTGCTGCTGCCATTTACAGTGTTAGTAGTGTGTGATAATAGGGATAATTTCTCTGAATTACAAATTCCCAAATCGGCGAACTGTTTTTGTGCAATATGCTAACTACTCCTATTGCAGACACCAGAGAACTATTTTGGATGTCCAGCTTCCATTTCGAGATGCCAACCTTCCCAACAATGCCAAGCTAGAGCTTGTGAAGAGCGACCGTGCACGCAAGGAATCGCCCACCCAGTTTGGCGCTGCAGCTGCCATCAGGAGAGCGACTGCAGCATAGTTTTCCACCATCTGCCTTCAGTGTGGGATGTGTTGGCACAGGGGAAAATCACCTGGAAGGTTTGTTCAGGGATAATTATGATGTATACCACTTGATTAGAAAGAAAAAAATGGTTAGGATGTCAAACAGGCCTGTGCTGGGGATTTTTTTTTGGGGGGGGTGGAATTTTTTTTTCGAAAGAGGACCTTTTCAGTATTGAAGTAAATGGTTTATTATCCAAAATAAGGTCGTGGAGGGTAGGTATCAAACGTTAGTGGATCCCCTCCTCACTTCTGACGAGGAAATACAAGCATAATTCAGGTAGAAACCTTCATGTGACCGTAAAGTTGAGTATGGACCATTATTTTCTGAAAATGATGGATTAGGTGTGTAGAAATAGAACTGCCGGGTGCCACTGGCCATCCTTGAGCATTTTGAGAATCCAAGATGGCGTCGCCATAATGATCATTATGTATTCAACCCTATATTATCAACTATGGAGTTACTAGGTGTACTACAGGATCCAATGAAAAAGTGTATGACACTTGTATAACATTAAGTCATACTTCAATGTCAAAGGAAGCCAAATGCAATTTTTTTAAATATGCCCATATTACAGGAAATACCTGCGATAAAAATAGACTCGAACTACTTATGGTTATGTGTAGACACAATTAAATGTATTTCATGATACTTTTAAAATTGTAACATGACGTCAATCAATATGGCGCCAAACGGGTAATCCCTAGCCGTTTTGTTTTTTTTTTTTTTGACAACCGCGCTTGCATTGAATGCTGGACCTTTTCCCAATGTGGACCTTTTTGCTGCGGAAGAGGGAGGACAACGGGGCTGGCAAACTTTGGCATATAGGGTCCCGATAAATCCATGATGATTTTTAAAAACAAATGACCCTTTTTGCACCCAACAACTGAAAAAGTTAAAGCAATCATTTGTGTTGCAGCTGCATGGTATTCCAAAAAAATGTTGACCCTAAAGGTGGAAGCCCAGCTCACTTTATATTTTTGAGTTGATTTGCAGTGACATTGTATAAAAAGAATACTCTTGGTATTTTTGTTAATATTTATGTCTTAAGGGGAATGTTTGTCTTAGTAAAGTCACATCTGATGTCTTTGTTGGTCAATAAATTTATGAAAGTAGTAAGCTGATTTTTTGTTTGATCATTTGATTTATCTAGTGCACACAAAGGTCAACTAATGGCAGCCAGACCAGAGGGTGATGGACAGATGTTACATCCAGTTTGTATCTATATGAGACAAGAGGTAAATATTTTGTAAGATAGAGTTAATTTAAAAATATTATGATATGTTATAGAATAGTGCAGGGTTTGAAATTAATGTAAGAATGCACTTTGTTAACTTGTATAGTGACTAGGGGTGAGGCAAACACAGAAGGGGTTTATAGTTGAATGAATACAGACCTTTATTATTCAGTAGACCTGAATACTGTTATTTCCTCTCCTGAGTAATACAAGTAATATCCCGTATCGTACAGCGAGAGACACGGCCCGAGCGTAATCTAGTATCTGTGTGAGCACCATACAATACCATCCATAAGTAGAAACGCAGAGGCAAAAAATTGAGCTATAGGCCTAGAAAGCTCCGTTCATACTAGCACTGCGGCATGGTGCGGCGCGGCAAATTTACCACATTTTTAATCTACTTCCGTCGCAGAACTGATTGATACATTGGAAAGCGGCAAGGTCACTGCAGGTCACATTCCGCTAAAAAACTGTGGTTGCCTGCGTCAAATTATCGTGCCGCACCTCACCGCAACGCGTTGCAAATGAAGTTAAATATGTTTTAACTTTTTGCGGTGCCGCAGTGCGTTGCAGCTTGATTTTAACCACATGTTCAGTATCAAACAAACATCAATGGCAATGCCCTATAACTAATTAGTGCAAGAAAATCTTTTCAAAATTGGATTTACATGTGTAGAATAAAAACATCTTGGAAACTGCGGTTGTCACGCAAACTCATCGCACAGCACCGCACTGCAACACACTGCAGAACCTGCGGTGCATTGCGTGCAGCACCTCACTGCAGTTTACCGCCGTGGTATAACATCAAGCTACCGCGAATTATATTTTACTGCACCGCAATAATCTGTTTCAATATTTTGAAACTTGTGTTGTGTTGCCGCACCGCACCGCAATGCTAGTGTGAACAGACCTTAAAAATTTAAGTGAAATTAGAACAAGGCTCAATTCGTTAATTGCTTTAATAATTTGTTAGTAAATTCATGTCTACTGAATGATAAATTTGTTATCCCCTGTTTGTTTCTCATGCAATATGAAAAATGTCAATGGTTTAGTGCCATACCACACACCGCCTGCGGGACTCTGCAGTGTGGCATCAAAACCATTGATATTTTTTTATTACACGACATACAGGGTTTAAGTTAAAAAACAAGCACCTTGGGTGGTTTGTATGTTAATAAGGGCGGGCTTAATACTTACCTGACGTAGACTCAATACAAATTGCCTCCTCTCTGGGGATGCAGAACCTCCAAATATACTCCTAAAATAATACCCCTACCCAAAAGGGTGTGGTTCCCCCGTGGTGACATATTACCCAACATGCACCAACCATACATCGTTCCTCTCCAGCTGACTACCATAAAGGCGGAGTTCGCTCAGGAGGACTGGGATGGGAGGGAGTCTACATCAGGTAAGTATTAGCCCGCCCTTAGTAACATACCAAGCACCAATGTGCTTTTTGTAGTTACTTGCGGGCTTAATACTTACTCTGACATAGACTCAATACAAATTGCATCAACGTCAGACTAGCGCCGAAGCAAGGACGGAGGTGAGCGACTCGGAGCCCCGAAAAAGGGGGAACCACAAGATAAAACAACAAAAAGAAAATAAACTAAATACAGTTTAGGGCCAAAGACTAAGGTCAGAAAGTTGGCCTGTAACAGTAAGGTACTTAACACAAGAAGCTTAAAATCCAAAATGCGGTGAAGCTCCAATGATTAAGCACTGCAATAGAAAAATTGACCTAACTCAGGAGGGCTTCAAATCTAAAGATATGTCTACAAGAGGCAGTTGACAATACCAAGACGTCGTACACCATAACATTAATGTAACCCGGCAAAAGGCCCAAGATTAAAGTAAGGAAGGGACCGCCAGGTACTGCGTCATGATGACAAAATACACTCCAACACGGTTGATCTAGAGTTATGTGTTCGTTGGTGGAATGATGGTATAGGCATATAATTTGGTTTGGATATGGTAAACAATTTTATGATAGGAAATATTGATATATTGCGAAAGATGGGGGGAACAGGACCGGTTTCGTCGTACAGGGTGATTTGTGAGATCATCAGTGTGCCGGTATGTAGCGTTTAGGGGGCAGTTCGGCTTTGCATATAATGTAAATGCTGCGTGTTTTCGCTGTGAAGATATATAGTGTGGTTTTAAAAACAAACCATGTTGGTAGATCTTGGTATCGATAGGATATTGGTTGAGCTTAAAACAATTTCATAATACAGTGGTTAGTTAGTTAAAAGCGAAAATCGCCCACCCCCCCCCCCCCCTCCCCATAGCATCATAGAAGCTCAAAAGTGAATTTGGTTCAAACAGAAAAAACAAGAAAAAAGAAAAACAAGCCATTATTCATTCATTAGATCAATTAGGCATTGAATCAGTTCGTGGTCCCTTTCATCCAAATTGGTGAATTACAACATCTGATAATTGGTCGCCCCGCGAAGTCTGTGGTGTCTGGCTTCTTTTTGTGGGCTTTGACTAGTAGATATAGGATTGGTACTTTAATGGTATGATTTTGGTTAGAAGATATTCCCTTACGTGTTTATCAATGTCTTTCTACAAACAAATCATAGACTAATTGGTCTACCATTGCAGCTGTCTCGCACGTCCAGTCATGGTCAGTTTTCTCATATTGGAAAGCTGATAATTGACGTTGTGCTTCAGCGATATATTGTGATCTCGACACTACTGCACAGGCTTTTCCCTTGTCTAAGGGTTTGATTACAAAGATTTGTTGTTCTTGATTTTTGTTAGAGCTACTCTTTCAGATTTGGATATGTTCGATATAGGTTTGATGCGCTTGATTTTGGATAATTCATACATTGTTTCGTCGATGTATTCTTCGAGGGATGTGTTAAATGATGTAGGTGGGTCCATTCAGATGGGAGTTTAAATAAGGGTAGCTTGTTGTTTTATTTCCATGATATATTTCATTGCATCTGGGTGTGCAAGTTGATAGAATCAGCAGTTAGATGGGAACCTTTGCTAAGAGCTATTATTTCGATATCGGAAAGTTGATAGTTAGTGTAGTTATATATAAACCGTTACAGTTTTATGCTTCGAGTTTGTGTTGTCTCGAAGTGTAGAAGAATGCTGTAGTTGCAGTTTTGTGGTAGAAACTCGTGGTAATTTACTGGGCTTACTGTTTTTGTGTCTTGACGCTGCATTTTGAGAAATAGATGTATATATCTAAGTGGATAGTATTTGCAAAGGGTGTGATCTTTATAGAGATTATATATGCAACCCACATCAAAAAAACTCTTGCGATAGGTGGCCCGGAAAAGAGCGGTTGTTTTTCTCTCTTTTACGAAGCGATTGGGCGTAACATAGCCCTGATTGTAACGGCGGGAAGGTTGACTGGCTTGCTATTGCGTAGAGGCTTGCAGGCTTTACCTGACAGTGACACTTGTGCGTTTCCGGCTCGTCGTGATAAGACCACAGGGGTAGTTTCTGCTCCTCGATGATGCTGTTACGATCTCGGGTGAAAGTTGTTCTGCGATACGTTGATACTCAGCCGCCAAGTTGCGTGAACATGCGACGGACAAAGTGGTTGGTCTTGGTAGGTAGAGCGTTTTAAATTCTTGACGAGAAATCTATTGCCGTGTGGCGCGTTTGGAAGTCCACTACCCTCCAATACGCGGTTGGCCGGTAGATCGAGGTAACGAAAGTTGTATGATATCACAGACATCTTTTTATGGACGACTTGCGCCGATACAATAGGACGTGACTGACGCGACTACGCTACCAAGCGGAATACCGAAAGTCGAAATTGGGCCACAAAATCAAGCTCTAAAAGTCGCTTCTAGCTCTTTTAGGATAAAATAGCACGGAATTCAGAGTTATCCCAAAAAATTCTGTGCACAAGTTGAACGCACGAAAATACTTCTACTATCAGACGAGGAAATAATAAAATTTCTTACGTGCGAACAAACAACCATGACGTTTAAATAAAAACGAAGAATCAAGTATTTAACAATTTCATGATTCAACTTACGCAAAGGAAATAAGACATTCTTTGACAAAATCTGCAGCAATGACGACTTGTGTTTGTGCACAAAGTTTGTAACGAGATTGGCTGATACATGATTAAACTCAGGCCACCGATTGTGAATACAACCCGCCGTGAAACAAACACGGAAGCGCACAAAGATGAATCTTGAACTTTTACCACAACCCGGTGTAGAAGTATTATTGTCCGGCGTACTCATAGTCCCGGGAACAATGGTGAAAAACGGGGCAATCGATTTCAGTGACTTTCACGTAACATTAGTTTCACGCTTTATTCCGTTATCGTCTATGGAGCCCCGGACTGTGGCTACGCCGGACTATATCTGCTTTCACACCGGTCTGCGAGGTCCGCCGAGCTATAAGACCTCGTACCTTCGCCAAGATAAAACTAGTGCGCGACAATCGACAGAACGATCTGGAAAAAGGTTTTCATAGGAAAGGATCCACCGCTCACATGAAACTGAAGCTGCGCACATGGTATCCTCGGGGATTTACCGGAAACACACTAGAAAGGATCCACCCCGCACATGTACCTGAAAACCAGCTCTGCTGTAACGCAAATGGGAGTTTCGCGTCAAAGAACTTATATCCCACGTAAACAAAAATTACAAAGCCGGGAATTAGAAATAATCTGCGATAGAAGTACGGCATTGCGTCCTCCAAAGATGCAAATTCGACGAGAATCAAAGAATCGATTTCGCAAGGAAATCGCGTAGCATCCAGATATGAAATTTAACTTCTACAAATGAATCATGTAGGCCTATTGATTTCTTTCCAGTGATTAAAAAACTCTCGCAAATCATGCGATATGACACATAGAGGAGAACGTCAGACATCAAAAAACAACTACGGGGGGGGGGGGGGGGGGGACATCGCTTCTAGGAGTTATCATCATAGGCTAAAGAGATTCCGAAATACCATGTGAAGCAAAGAACCATGGTATCTTGCTTAAAGAACGTGGGTGTCAAGGAGTATAGGCTCACGATGAAAATAATAACACTGATGGCCAGTAAATATTAATCTAGAGTGCATTAAAAGAACTTGGAGGAAAATACATAAGGAAATAGCAGTAAGTGCTAATAACCATGCAGCTTGAAAAAGATATCTAGAGATGTAAAAATAAATAGTCACTTTTATGCTTCTAAGAGAACCATAAATAATCGGCCTAATAGCAAACAAGAGTCCCTCAAGGCGTTCATATAAAGACAACGAGAACTGTCAGACAGAATCATAATGTTTATCCTTTGTTAAAAATGTGGACAATACGACCCTGGAGTTTACTAGCTAGTACTTCAGAACCATAGCTCGCTCCAGGGGAGTGATAAATGGGCGACTGACTGGAGGGGGAAGCAATTGGCTGAGCTTCGGCAAATTGTCCCACTCCGACTCTAGATTGACGAACTATGTCCGACATCGGAACTCAACGGAGGGGGCGAGGACGTTGGACTGTAAAGAGGGAGAGCAGCAGTTGAACGGACACGTTCTAGTCTGCTCCAAGTTGTAAAGGACGACACTATTCGTCGTCATGTAATCATGTACAATCTCAGAACCTTCAGTCACGATATTGTATGAACTGAATGGGATAAAACAAGTGGTTAAACAAAGTGTAACCCAATGAGAATACTATCCGGATAAGGCGCCATTAGACCCGTTCTAGGTCGTAAATGTGCACTCAAAAGCCACCAGGAATATGTAAAGAGAATGATAATTTGTCCAAAAAGACTAGACAACTCGGTGAAAAAAGGGCAAATCACAATAAAGCATTTGAAGAGCAAAGGCCTTGAAAATAGAAAACCGAAGCATCAGAGGACGGCCGTAAAAACACGGAGTGTGAGGGTGGCAATCTTAAATCAAATGAGTTGTAAGAACCCCATTGATTGATATGAGATTTAAAACACCGCGCCAAGGGTCTCCATTAAGAACCTCTGGGTCTGAAAGGACCTCCAAAGTTTTAAGATCCAAATATGTCGACCTTAGAACAAGGCCAGGAAGGGTAGATATATCAGAAAAAGGCTTCTAGCGAAGCAACCACGCCCACTTTCTCTAAGAGAACTGACTCTGTAGACAAGTAGGAGGGAAATAATGCATCAAGCGAAACAGTATCTTGTGAAGGAACTAGAACGCATGCCCCACGCGGACACATGCAGTGCTTAATATAAAGCACCTCTCACTATGAGCCAATCTAGATATAGGATGGACCAATGATATCGCAAAAGAGCGAAGCGGTCATCAACTTCTTGCTAACAGACCTGTGGTCGGAGTGATGCAACGATATAAGAAAGATGCCCCTAGCACAACACAATACTACCTCGTAAGTATTGGGAGGACTTAGGACTTCTGATCAAGAGGGAGGAGCCCCACCTCAAGAGTGGAAAAGACCAAGATGTCTAAGGTCATGACTCCAAAGTTACTAGACAAGACAGCATTAAGCCGATGAGAGCCCCAAGACAAAACAATCGGGGAAGGGGGAGGTCTCAAGTTCTAAAAGAGGTCATAAATAGTGACCATTAAAGCAGGTGTCATAAACAGTGTCCATGATGTGCATGAGTGCCCTACACCCATTTGTCTATTGATTCTCCATTGAGTGCGTAAGGCAAGTATATTCAAGCACTGTACCCAAATGGCCTCGTCTACAAGGTCATGGTTTAGTCCGTACATGTTGCTATGGTGGCTATAGGACACTCTCTCATGGGGGACACTCAGTTTCCTTTACACGGTGCGACGCAACCAGGCATAGAGCAGGCCGGTGTCAATAATACCGTGTCCGTACATGATACTATGGTAGCTAGGGGGGGGACATTAAGTTTTTTCTTTACCACCGGCCCAGGTCAATAAGCAAGATTCAAATCGTCAATGAGAACTGAGCTCGCAGCCATGTCTAACAGTAGCAAATATGTCCGTTTAGGGTCATAAACGTCTCCCCCCCTTCTCTCATCCAACACAAGGAAAGAGAGAGGAGAGAGGAGAGAACCAAATAGTTGGAAAAGGTCCTCTGAAAAGATGACAAACGGAAAAGTTCCTTGAGAAGAGAAAACAGACATACGAGTTCTGAATCTCAATGAACTGATAAAAATGCTTGGAGGAGCGAACCATAAATAAACACCGGGAAACAGACAGAACAGGACAGGAGGGCTCAAAAATGGATCTGAACCAAAAGATACCCCTCAAATATTCTCTTGAAAATTATTGCTGTAGCACGCAAAGGATTAAAAACCTCAGCCCGGCAGAGAAATAGAATAAAGGATAAATATATCCAACCATTCCTTAACGTCAAAAATGCCATCTTGCCACTTACTAAAAATCATGGGCAAACCCCTGTATGAGTTAGGTTAAAAGTCCCTAGATTTAACAAGAATAATAACACTACGTCCCTTGTGCGTGCACGTTAGGTTGGTAGTCAATATCATCTAGGGTCATGAAAGATGGTCGAGACAGTGACCGCATTAGCAATCAAATTTAACGGAAACTGAATTAGACTCTATGGGACGAAGAGTCCCTACTAACACGACTACATGCTCAAGTCCCAACGGAACCCGATGTAGAACAGAGGAGGTCGCCACCCGAAGGGGACGCAAAAAAGAAGTGTTAGAAACCACAGAGGCAGTCAAAGAACAACTGGTATAAGACAACTGCCGATGGTTGAAAAACAGCTGGTAGCACGAGTGATGAGGGCACACTTAAGGTTTTTTTCTTAAAAAACTACGATTAGAGACGAGGCTCAAAAGATGAGCCCACAGACTTGAAACCAAAGAACTGGCTTTCCGGAGGATCAAGACTGAGGTATAAAGGAGGACCCTAATCATGTTTTTGTTTTTTGGGCTTTGGAGGAATGAATAGCCACCAAAGAAAGGAGGGTACAAAGGATGACCCGCTTGGTTGGTCTGGATGGGCCTTTGGGACCACATATAAAATAGCTAAAAATGCATTATAGGCTAAGCCGGATTAAAGTTATGAATTGATAAATTACAACGCCAAAAAGGATAACCTGGTCGTGGTGACAAGAACGACTATATGGGTGGCCCGGCGAAACCTGATCTACCGAACGACCGAGGCACCAGAGGAATCGAAACACTTAGCGCCGGAACCTAATGAAGCAATACTGGAGCTAAAGGTGGCGAAACAATTTTCCGAGATGAATAAGCATTAAGTGTTAATAGCCGAAGAGACGGCGGCCGAAATCATGCGGGATTTGCTCGAAAACCTCGGAAGAAATGGTTACCCGAAGGATAACAGACATCAGGTTATTCTGCAACAAGGAAATTACCTGGGCGCTGAGCAGTTACAAAGCTCGTGGGCCGGACGATACACTCAACTGCTGATGACCGAAGTACCTGAGCAATCGGAAATCTTCGGGGCGAACCTATTGTGGCAATTAAAATTGCTAACAGGTGGCAAAAAACACCTCTCCGAAACGAAAGACTGAACCGCAGGAGGAGTGGCAACAACCGAATAACGGTGGCGACCACTCCTGAGTCGCCGCTGAAATGACTCGGACGAAACGGCAATAGAAGTGATGGAACTGGCACGGACCAGGACCAATCGACTCGGACACAAACCCGAGGAATTCCGACAGAATGGACGTCGGAAGAGCCGAAGCTCAGCGACAATGGCTCTCTTAGGAGAGATTACCGAATTATCGCCAATCGGAAACTCGGCCCCCAGGCCTAAGAGTCTGCAGGGCTCTGTTTATTTACCTCATTCCCAACAACTAGGCTATGCCGAGAGGTTTGGGGTTTTTTTTAAAACCGAAGTAAAGACTCGACGAAAGCCCGCGAAATTCCGAAAAAAGTGTCGTCGGAAGAGCCGAAGCTCAGCAACGATTGTGAAGAGATACCGAATCATTGCCGATCGGAAACTCGGCCCCATGGCGGAAAAAGGGGGATTGGGAAGCTCCTTCACGGGAATTCTTGCATCTCGCGGGAAATGAGGAGGGATTAAAGAAAAAGAAAATGGGAAAGAAAAGAAAATCACAAGAGAAGGTAATAAAATGGAAGTACGAGTCGTTTTTATCAAAAATTACGGTCCAAAAATAAATAAATATACAATAAGGTGGTCAGTCTCCAAATTGGCCCGTTAACTTTAATGGGTACTCAATGAGGCACTTTATGTATAGGCTCCATTGAATTTTAATGAGGCACCCATTATCCACCATTAAATTATGTTATGTCCCCTTGCCTGCACCACTTAGCCCACTTTAAACTAGGCTCAGAGGGGAGTTAAACCCTGAAGGTCAATCTCTAACACACTGATTGGTCTTTATTCCATGTGAGAGATCACTTAATACTCCGTGGACAGATGCTTAGCGGCGGCCTTAAAATTATAGTTAATGAGTTGCACCTTACCCACCATGCCAGTTGAATAAACTCAAATACAGGAACAGGCCGAGGCATATTCTAATACAGACAGGAGTTTATATAAATATTCAGTAAGAACATATATCATGTATGTAGCCTATTACTAGCTTGTAAGCTTGGATATGTATGCATTCACCTTACTTTGTGTGTTTAAAGGTAGCTGATTGAGAACAAAAATATGGAAATGGAGAACCACATAACCATGAAGGAAATAATATGACCAGGTCTATACTATTTCTTAAGAGTTATTTTTCTTTGCTAATGTAGATTTAATGTTTGTATCAGGTAACTGAGGGAAAGTATCATCAAGGCCCACTTTATAAGTATCTTAATGGAATTATGTGTTAAATCGTAATGCAAAATGATAGAGGTATGGAAATGGGAACCCGTGAATTGGATATTCAACTGAAAAAAGGTTACCACTAAAGGCAAGCAAATCAAAAAACAAAATCACTAACTTTAATATAGTGAGACACATGTTTGTGTCATCAAATTTGATGGTCCTTTGCAATAAAAAATAGAGAATTCAAGATGTCCGTAGAATAGGGCCAAGTTCTAGAATGATTTTTATGAATTAGGTTTTGGACTATTCATTAGAAATAAGAACCATCATTTGGGGACAAATAAAGGGCATTGGTTTATATGCTGATTATGAAGTGTATAAGGCATTTGTACTTTTGCCAAAGGAGTTGACAGTGTTGTTAGTCTGGGTGAATTACATTTTAATTGATGTTATGTAATTGTTAAAACTATACTACCCCATTTTAAGTAGTCCAAACTCCTTGCTAAATAATATAATAGTACAACAACCTATTGTAGGACAACATCGTAGTTAAAATACCCTTAGATTAGAATTATACGCATAAATTTTTGTTAACTGATGGATATAAAAATAAATACTAAAAACATGATTATCAATTAACACAGAGCCATAACAAAATTTACTATAGTAGTGTAGCAATTCTTGGGGACTACTGCAAACTGTCAGTGACAACGGTAACCAAACCACATGCAGGGAGTAACTTGCATTGTGAGGTCAGCAAAGGGTAATTGACATCAATTGGTTAGGTGATTATCCCACCCACTCACTGGAATTGCCTCACTTTAACATGATAATTGTGTCCGTTAAATTGTGTCTTAGCCACTTTGGACTTCCCCATTAAAATTTCAAAGTGCTCGTTGGAAAAATCAATGGGGCCAATTGAGCACCCATTAAAGTTATAACGGGGCAATTTGGAGAGCCCCTAAAAGAATTCCCGAAATGGTCACGTCGGGGTCCAATAGTTATCCGCCAGCCGGCTGAGCTCCGTACAGGCTACAGCCCAGCGCCAGCGGCTGGTCTTCAGGAATTGCTATACCGCGGGAAAAACACTGATGACTAAAACGGTCGGGAAATTCCCCAAGCCAGTCTAAGCTTTCAACTATGGACTTTTCAGCTCATGACCACAGGTAATCCAAGTCATCCAGGTGGAATTCTGAATCACAAATTTGCAATACGATGAAGATTCTAAAATGGTTCCAAAATCATTGTTGTGTCAAATAAAACGTGTGTGGACCATGCTGTCGGGGTTTGCCGTCGGGCCCATTTGTACATTTTTTTCAGCTAAAATAGTTAAAAAATTTTAGCATTTAAAGGGGCATTTGCGTGATCCTCAGCTCGTCCCCCCGACTTACCTAAAAATGTTGAGATTTTTATATCATTGAACCGTAGCCTTAGTAATCCACGTGGCCCCAATCTTACGTGCAAATTCCGGTCGTATCTGTAAGAAAATTCGCTGACCCCCCCCATTTTGTACATTGACACCCCTTCCGTAAACGGACAGGGAAATTACAGACAGTAAGCTATGGGACCGTGGGAAACGAACGGTGCTCATAACCCAAAAACCGCAAGCTAGGGATCAACTCAAATTTGAAGAATGCGCTTTTTCAGGATATCTGGTGATCAATGAATAAAACAGAAGGTGCTTGAAATCACGGAATGAACCTTTAAAAATGCATGATGTATTTAGATTTCAAATCTGTTAGTCATCTGAAATTGATTTTTAAAACATAATGACTTAATACGTTGATGTATTTTGTTACGTGGATTTAACATATGAATGGAAGCTATGTTCTCTTAGTGTTGGTTGATACATGTAATACATGGGGCGAGGTAAGTGCTTTATTGTAATACTGAACCAGAAAAAACACAAAAGTGCTATATACGATTGGCTAGGATGTGTCAGGCCAAGGAATTGTGATTGACACGCTTGGGAAATATTTGTATCATTACGAATCATTTTAAAGAGGTCTGGGAGGGAATGATAGGTACATAAGGCGACCCTTTTGTGATCGAATGATCGATTGATTGATTGATTTACACTTCTGTAATTTGGATTATATGGTTGTCTTCAGGACCCTTTAGTTTAGGTGCGTAATACGTGGATCGGTTGAATTTTCAGCGTTTTTTTGGCGGTGGAAAATAACCAATTTCCAGTTCGGAAAAATGTGGAATTGGCCCGAAAATCGCGCGTGAAACGCTGTCCCCGGGGGGGGGGCCACTGACATTTGAAAAAAAGTAAAGGGTTTTTTACGGTTATGTGCGGCGGGCGGACCCTAAAGACCCCTTTTCAGCGTCTCTCCAGCCCCGTTCCCCAAGACCTCCAGTTTGGAGCAAATTCCAAGTATCTTAAGGTCCCCCTTTCCGAAAATGTTGGCCTCAGAGCCCACATTTTACAGTCCCAAGTCTGCAAATTTCTCCAAAATTTCAGTTCCAAGCCCCTCTTTCGTTCAGAGACCAATCCGTTCCCAAGCCCCCAAGTTCGGAAATCGGGGCCGCACATCCCTACCTGAAAAAAAGTTGAGCGCCCCCCAGCTTCCCGGGGAATTTATAAATTTTTTCCAGTCCCTGCTTCGGCCCCAGACCTTTGAGTCTCGGAGCCTGTTTTTTTCACCTTATTCCCTGCAATCCAGGCTTGCCGTGCAGATTTGGGGTGAGACCGATCAAAGGCTTACCAGGCTTACCTTTCCCAGGCATTGCTGACCTCTCGATGCGTGACGATCTCGAATGTCAGAAGCGGTCGCATGAATACTCACCACATCATCCCAATGTAAGTGAACTAAAAACATGAAATATGCATGATAACGTGAACACTAATGGAAATATATAAGCCAAACATAAATTCTATTACCTCTGCTGCCCATTATTGAAAATGCAGCATTCTTGGTCAGTTACTGCCCATTTATTTGCAATCTGGGTCGGCATGCCCTTTTCTTATTACTGAAGCTGTTTAGAGTAATAGAATAGAAATAACAGTTTTGCAGTGGTCATTTATGGGCTCAATTAATTGTATCCTCGGCCAGAAAAAACTTTCAAATAATGACTCGGCTGCGCCTCGCCCATTATTTAGTTTTTTCTGACCTCGGACACATTATTCGCGTCAATAAATTACACAACCGCAAAAACGCGTTTCTTTCTTAAATTATTTCCCTGCAACAATAACTTAAACAATACACTGTCCTTTAAAAACACTGTGTAAAATGTTAGAACATGTTACATAGGAAGACAGGATGAAAGGGAATCCAGAAGGAATCACGGGAGACCGAAATTTAGCGGTCCCGTGAAAACGCAACGTGTCAAATTATGTCAACCGGACCGTTCCGGGCAAAAAGTAACCAAGAAAAGAAAGGGCTCCTCCCCCTAACCCTAAAAGTACATCCAAAACAGGGAAACAAGGGTGAGGGAGTATAAAGTGAGGCCTGCAAGGTCTATATAGGTGAAAATAACACTATAGACCTGAAAAATACCCCGATTTAGATCATGACCTTAAGAGTATAGAAAAACACAACCTTATGGTAGAGTCCAAATATAGAGAGGAACATGGATGGCTTGGTTGCATGTTGGTTAATATGTCACCACGGGGAACCACACCCGTTTGGTTATGGTTATTATTTTAGGAGATATTGGAGGTTCTTCATCCCCAGAGAGGATGCAATTTGTATTGAGTCTACATCATAGTAGTATAAGCCGCAAGTAACAATAGTACCACCTTTACCTTATGTTTTGAAAATGTAAGAATGAAATTACTTTTCATCCAACTCTAATTTCCAATTCCTGGTCGTGAAAATTCAATGAGACCATCATTGAAATGCTTATCATAGAACTTTGAGAGTGTGAGTCTGAGTCATTCCTCCGCATAACAGGGGTAGCGAACAATTTTCAAAAATGGAGGGGACAACTTTTGCACTTTATCTGAACCATTTTCTATAACTTCACTATGATAAGCCCAATGCGCATCAATTTTTGAAAATGGTGTGTAGTGTGTGTGGGGGGGGGGGGGGGCGTCCACTTTGCATGGCCCCTTCCACCCCCCAAGCCAAGTGTAAATGGGGGTGGAAGAAGGGGTGCCCGACTGCCGTAGGCATTTTTTTGACGGGCACAATGTTGAGTACTGTCTCCATAGAGCCTGTACAAAGCAAGTTCTGTGGCATTTGGGCTTGCGGTGGCGGGGCCGTAAAGTTTTAAATAGCCAAGGAGCTTTGTGCATCTGAGGTACGTGTTCATGACATCATCAGCAGAACCTGTCACGCACTCGCAAGCGCTAATCTACGTGTGGGCCTTGCAGGTAGTGGCGAAGTACACAGTGCCAAAGGACCACCCACTAATATGCTGGGGGGGGGGTGGGGGGCTGTGTAAGTAGCTGTCTTGATACTCACCTACAGTCCACATTATCTTAGCGTCAACCTCTTGCAGCGAACTATTGGCCCTGTGGGCCAGGACCTGCAATAGTGACTTAGGGATTCAACCATGGTTTACAGATGGGTTCATCAACAAATCACAACGTGCATCGATGTGTCCGCGATTTTATCCCGCGGGGGCGGCTAAAGCCGCCCAAGTGGGATAAAATACCGGACGCATGGATGGAGAGTTGTTGATTTGTGATGAACCACTCTGTAAACATGTTTCATCCCTTTCAACGACGAAATCTTTATGCAAACTATTAATATCGGGATAGTGGAACATAATTTATCTTACTATAATACTAAAATGTTTCCCAGTGTCTGACAGAATATTTTCCTCGAAATCTATTTGAGCAAAATCTAAAGCAAAATGATATTTTTGGCATCTTTATTGCTATGCATTTCAGTTTGCACCTGGTGCCCCTGTGCGCGTACTCAAAACTGACGAACATTGCATTGATTTACTCATACGCGTAAACCACTGCACCGGGCGTAACGGCGCTATTGCATATCACTGTGGGGTTATAACGAATCAACAGTGGTACACTCTGTCAACGAGATATGGTGAGGTGTTGAAAAACGAAATTAAGAAGCACCAATAGCGTGTCATACTTTATATTGAATTTAGAAGCATCTTACTTTGACATATTGCTTTGAATACCTGTTAACAGATTGTGTAGGAATGGCTGCACTCAAGTCCACAATCACTGCATTCACTTGGATTGACTGAGGGAAAGCTCTTATAAGGTCAGTCCCAGTTCTCTGGTGTAATTCATGTTATAATTTGCTAGAAAAAAGAAGCAGAACTGATGGTGGTGGGTCAGACAGGGTATACATTTAAAAGACATACTTTTATCTTATTGTATGGTTAGATCATGTTGTTGGGAGACAAAGCTTTAAGTTGATTGTTGATAAATTGAGGATTACAGTTTTTGCAAACAGAACTGAACATTGTGAATGGGGTGGAGGGGCTTTTAATATTCTAAGTCAAGACCCTCCTTGGTCTGGTATACCACAAGGCCATCTCAGTTCAAATCAGCCTGCTCTGCTTCTTGATTAATTCTCAGAAGTCCACTTGGGTGGCTATCCCAAGAGCAGTTTATTAAATCGTCTTGATCTTATCTCTTCTTTTTTCTCTTGTAGACTTATCCACGAGCACAGACTTACACTACCAGACCATCTGAGCAATCTAAAACACAACCAGGAAAAAGTGCCTACCCCCTCTGCAACCAAGTGGAAATCAGCCTCAAAACCGTAAGTAGATGAAAGACTGTTTAATGTGTTTTATGACCAGTTCCATTGCTACTCGGGGAAACAAGGTGTCGACAACGGGTCAGGATATCAATGGAAATAGATTCAATTCAAGAAGAATGTCCTGTTACTGTTGAGCCACACCCCAGACGACTCTATGACATCTGTTCCAACAAAACCTGTAATCGGCCTCAAGCTCAAGATACCCTATGGATGTGGATGCTTCTAGCTCTTCAGAGAGGTTGCCGTCAATTGGTGGAAGAATTTCCTGCATCACAAGACATGGGAGCAAGGCCAAAAGAAGAACACCCCCCATCCCTCTTACTACGGAACGTAGCAGGTATCTATCCTGGCTGCTTGTCACAATAAGTAGGATTACTGTAAGGATGGCAAGGAGTGATTCAAATTGTTAGACTCTTGTTCCGTCAGAAAACAAAGTTCACCCCTTTTTGTGGCTAAGGTGCATGTTCCGTAAAAGGAAAGTCATGTTACCCTTTTTTTTAAAGTTGGAAACATAGTACTAAGGAGCTTGTGAAACCTGCATATAAAACCATAATTGAAGATCGTAAGGCTGTTGCATTGTGTACGCACCCAACTCGTCAAACAATAGCAGTGAAATTAAGTAGTATTTGTTGCACTTAAGAGACGTTACAAAGCTCTAATAGTTCAGAGGTTAAGGATGAAGATTTTAGGATTGGGTTGAAATTTAGAGAGATAATTTTTGAAAAGAGGGCAGAAAGAAATGACGCAAAATAATGGTGAAACCATGTGTGGTGCTGAGGTCATAGTTGCAGGATTCGGCACATGGACTGGCAATAACTGAGGGTGAAATTGTTCTTGTTGACAACAAAGTTGAAAGGCAAATACTTGCTGGTTGATGCTGGTTCTGAACCTACTATTAAGGGTCTTGATTAATAAGGCTTAACAAAAATAGTGTTTCTGGTAATATGTCCTGAAAAATTTGGGATGGAAGCAGGGGTGTGATTTTTCCTCCGATTTGGAGGATTCGGACTTTTTGACCCCCTGTACATAAGTATATAAGATCTTGAAAATTCCTCCCTTTTCCTCCTTTTTGGAAATTATGCAATCTCATCCCTGAAGGAAAGAGAACAATTTTATTTTTGCGAAATATTTTATGTGTGGAGTTATGGTGTCTTGTTAGAATTTGACAAGGAAGACATAATTTTTTCCCCAAAGGGCATAATTTTTTTTCTCTTGACACTAAAAATTAGGGATGGAAGGGTTATCAGAAACCAGATTTTATTTTTACTTGGCCTAAGTGCCAGGAGTTTCCATAACCTGACCCATCTGACACATTTTTTTTCTGACATACTTATGAATTCGGAAACCCTTAACGGAATAAAGCACAGGTTTGGTCGGTTAAGGTTTCCGAATTCATAAGTGTGTCAGAAAAGTGTGTCAGATGGGTCAGGTTATGCAAACCCCCCAAATGCATTTCGTTTTGCAATTATATTGTTGATTCAAGTTGATGGTTGGTGTTTCTTTACCAGCTAGCTAATGAGATGGGTGCAGCCTTGGCTCAAGCAATAATGCAGCAGAGAGGAGCAGCAAGCACATCGTCTTCATATGCACCAGCTCCATCTCCCTTTGCTAATTTTAAAGTAAGTATATATGCACTAGTGAGTGCAAAATTAAAGGCACACACAAAGATTTCCAGGTATATATATTGGATCGTGTACAATGAATTCATATAAATTTGACAATAATAGATTTCTTACTTTGTATTAGCTACAGAAGTACCTTAAAAGTGAAAACAAGTCCAATTTAAATTACTTGCATTTCAATAAAATGTAGCCTGGTATTTTGTATTGAAGCAAAATCAATTTAAAATTCACAATATTTGTACCAAAGAAAACATTAGGCCAAGGGAAAAAAACAAAAGTTTGTCTCATAAGACTGTGTGCATTATGTTTAAAATTGGTCTTTTAGTGCATTTTTGTGTTGCCTGCCCTAAGGCAGGAAGACACATAGGAATCACTTTGTCCACTGTTGATGTCTGTTGTGAAAAGGGTTAACATTTGCCTGTAATATCCTCATACTTTGATGGATTTAAACCAAACTTGGGTCACAGGTGCAACATGGCATCCCCAATTTGTTGATGAAATCAAAGGTCACATGTCAAGGTCAAAGGTCATGTGAGGTCAAGTTGTGTAATGGGCTGAAAATGTAAAATTGACCTCATTTGAAAAGTTAGAATTCAATTGGAACCAAACTTGAATCATAGGTGCAACATGGGATCCCTCATTTGTTGATGAGGTCAAAGGTCACATACCAAGGTCAACGGTCAAGTGAGGTCAAGTTGTAAGATAGGCTGAAAATGTAATTGACATCATGAAAAAATGAAGTTCAATTGGAATAAAACTTGGTTTATGGAGTTAACATACAAACCCTCATTTGTTTATGAGGTCCAATGTCAAATATCAAAGGTCATGTTAGGCCCAGCATTCACTAACTGTGACGGCAGGCGACACAAGCGGTCCGAAGACCAATGTTTTTTTTTTTTTAGGTTTTGCTCACTTGAAAGATTTTTTTAAATGTGTAGGAAAAAAATGTGGGCTAGAAATGCTAACAAAAAATAAAAAAAGATAACATTTCGCACTAGCATTTTTCTAAAAAAAAGTGCATTTCGCATTTGCATTTTTCACATTTCTTCTCAGACAAACTTGTTTATTTTTGGCCTGAGCTAAGCATTACATCAGTGTAAATCAGGACCTTCAGTTTTTTAGGGACACCTGCTGTGTGAAATCTCTTAGTGCAAATTTGAGCTTCCTTGTGCATTTTTTTTTCAGTGCTAACCATTAACTTATAGTTTACAATTAGTTTTTGTACTATGCATACTATAGTGGATAATTTTTATTTAGTTTCCAGAACCATCAGTGCCTAGTTCAAATTCTAACACCCAAAGACACAGTACAGAAGCAGTCAAGGTATGTATGCAAATAATAAATCCACAGATAAGTCTAAGTTTGTACAGTACTCTATGGGCTATTGTAATGCACACAATTACCCGTCACATTAAAGGGGCATTTCGTGATCCATAGCCTCGTCCCCCCGACGTACCTGAAAAAAGTTGAAATTTTTATATCATCCGAACCGTTAGCCTTATTAATCCATGTGTACCAAATCTTAGGTGCAAATTTGGTCGCATCTTTAAAAAATTCACAATTTTGTAATTTCTGTCCGTAAACGGACAGAAATTACAGCACAGTGGCCTATGGGACCGTGGGAAACAAGTATTTGCTCATAACACAAAACCGCAAGATCGGGATCAACTCAAGTTTCATGAATAATTTTTTCTCAAGGATATCTAGTGAACTATGAATAAAACAGAAGGTGCTGGATTCACGAAATGCACCTTTAAAATGGTATGTCAGATTCAAATAAAATTTTGGAATTAAAAGTATTTTGGTGATGGCCCTTCATATAAAATATATG
>JAMKCH010003754.1:0-54221 GCA_023653785.1 Ophioderma brevispina
TTTCTGTGTCAATTCTGCGGTTTTTTACAAATACATAACGAATTGCCTGTACTTGAATTGAAATTGAGTTACTAGTATAATCATGATAATCTAAATTGAAACTCCAAATCACAGGATTAGGGATTTTCTGGCTATTTGCACATGTTATAATTCAAAACCTGACCTAAACCTAATTTGGAAAACACCGTTCTTATTTGAAAATTATATGTTCAACGATAACACGAATATCTAAAGACTATTTTTTTTGCTAAACAATGAGATAAATATGGCATTTCATCTAATATGAAATCGATACATAGCACAGAAAATATATTTGTTAAAAAAAAAAAATGCCATTGCTCAAATGGTCTTTAAATACACCGAATCAAAGATTGTTATATCTTCCTAATAAGTGAAAAAACAAACGGTATATTCTCATATTAGGTTTGTTTCTTAATTTGCTAGAAGTCACACCAATACGGGATTTATACAAATCGAAAAATACTTAGAAGTATGTTCCGTCAATTTATGCAAACATTATAAAGGAACCGGCAAACCTTTTCTTATAGGTTACATATTGACCGGTATCATTGTATAGGTTTTTCCATTTAATTTCGCACTTGTGGACTTGATTTTAATAAAACACACAAATGGAATTCGTCGGTAAAATCTGAATCGCTGAAAGGGCAACCAATGTCATTAGGTCTGATATTCACATTTGTGTCATCGTATTGCAAACTTTGCGTCATTAATTTTCGTTTCGTTTCAATGGGCTCGTCTCATTTGCCTGTCAATATCAATACCGCAGCGTATTAGAAAACAATTCGACGTTTTTCATTGATATTAATTATCTTTACTTCAATTTAAGTTTGCGTTTAGCCTATTAAACAAAATTTAAATATGGATTCATTAGGGGATGGTGATTCTGAAATGTTTTTTCGCCAAATCCAAAAAATGTGAATATCAGAAAATGACATTGGTTTGCCCTTTCAGCGATTAAGATTTTACAGGACGAATTCATTTGCTGTGTTTTATTAAAATCAACGTACACACGTGCGAACTTACCGGGGAGGAAACTATACAATGATACCGGTAAATATGTAACCTATAGAAAAGGTTGCCGGATTCCTTTATAATGTGCATAAATTGAAGGAAACATACTTCTTAAAGTAGTGCGAATTGTTATTAAATACCGTATTGGTGTGACCTTCTAGCAAAATTAAAGGTAATCAAAGACATTAAATGAAGAATTATAAGTTTGTTTTTTCACTTAGTTCGGAAAGATATAACATCTTGATTCGTGTATTGTAAAGACCCGTTTAGCAATGGCAATTTGTCACATTCGTACTCTAATTTAGTTCCACCATGTTAAACAAACATATTTAGCTCATTGTTAGCAATAAAAATAGTCTTTTCGATAGCGTGTTATCTTTTGAAACATATAATTATTCAATAAGAAAGTTATCAAAATAGGTTTAGTCAGGTTTAGAATTAACATGGTGCAAATAGCACGAAATATCTATATCTGTGATTTGAGCTTCAATTTGAATTATATGATTATACTAGTACTCAATTTCCATTCAGACAGGAAGCGTTTGTATTTGTAAAAAACGCAGATTTGACACAGAAATGTTGTATGGACAACGTCAATTCGAAATTCAAAATCGTTCATATTTGGGATTGACCTCATTACGCTGAATTTGGGAATTTTTGTGAAATCCTTCTCTTCGTGATTGTGATTTTTAAATATTCTGTTTTTTGGTTTTTCCTTTTAAATTACATATTATTACATTAGCCAAAAATATAATGTACTTATAAGGTAGCATAACAAACATACATTAAACATCAACATTAAATTGATTTTAAATTTATAATATACTAGTACTATTTATTTGGATGTATACGGAAATCTTCGAGTCATGTCATATGTTAATAACAGGCACTCACAAATGAAAATGAGAATTTAGCGTGTAGGGCACCTCATAACGAAACAGGTTTATGAACTTCGGAGAGAAACTTATTTATCCCGGAAGAAAAGAAGGTTAAGAATGTAAGAAATGAAAAAAAGGTTTTGTCTTCCAGTTCTTCAAGAACAAACTGGGAGAAAATAAGCATGTATGATGAAACATAAATTACACCACATTTTCGTCCGTTTTGCGCAATCAAACCTTACAGACAAACATGATTGCTCAAAACTCTGTTTTTTTTAAATTAATTAAAAATGAAAAGGTTGAATACACTTATCTCTATTTGTCAATTTTGGTTTTGTCTTGCAATTTAAATTATATAGATGATACTGGTAACTATTTTCCAAATCCACGCGCCACAGTTAGATAATTATCACGATTAAATTGCAGGTGCAAACATTTAAAAACTCTGTATGGCACAATTTGTTGGTAATTTTAAAATTTACAGCACGTTCAAAAATTGCTGTCACAAATACCAGACCACATTGAACAGTGCTATCCCGATGTAAAAAAATAAGGGAACCTCTTAGGATTAAGGAATTAAGGGTTTTCTTGAAAATTCCAAGCACGTAGAAATGTTCGGACACGGGGTGGAGTTGCGTGTATGAAAAAGAAAAAAGACAGGAAGTTCACGATACTGGGTGCATTAGCGAAGTCCGTCTTATTTGGAGAAATGGGATTTAAGAGATTTATAGGAGAGAACAAATCAGAATGGAAGATGGAACACGGGGTTGCTGAAATACGAAATTAAACAAAAATACCAAAACAAACCAGAACAAACAAACCAACAAGCCAAAAAAGCAGCACTTAACGTATTCTGTCACCGAGTATATCAATGAAGATCCAATCATTAAAATTGGGAATTTTAATGAAAAAGAAGCTGTTCCATCTAATTATAGGCCTAGTCTGCACAAAAAATCCTATAAAATTTGCAACTAATGGTTAACCGAGAACGTTTTGAAGGTTTATACGACAAACAAAGAACGAGCGAAAACAAAAAAACCACAACAACACAACAACAAACAAAACAAAGTTGGAATTCCTGCTTTCTAAGGATGCTTGAATTTTCTGATGTGGACGACAGAAAAATACAAAAAAACCTTTTACATATTCTTTTTCATTGGTTATTCAGGCTAGTATGATGAGGAAAAAGTAAGCCAGAGAAGTTGAAAAGCTAGTGTATACTAACTCATGGTATATCTATATAACATACCTTTTCATAACAGTTACACAGTGCTTGGAGACAGGGTGGATAAAGTATTCGACTGAGTTTCGGGAATGGCCCGGCCCTGGGTGAGGTGTAATGCATGTTGACTTAGATGATCTGAATCCATCCTGTATGGATTGAATTGTGTTCAATCGCTTCAAACCAACAAACAATTTACGAAAAACTGACAGACTAAGCACATATCATATCCCATATGATGTAGCAAAACAATAACAAAAAGATCAATGCAAAATTCAGACGCTTGTAAGCTATAATGTCCGTCGTCTCCGCTACCTATTAAAACAAAATTATGTCCGGGAAGGATCAAGGAAAGGAAAGAATGTTGGATTAATGGTTACAATTAAATACCATGTGGTTATGGTGAAACCACGAGTTCACGCCGACACGGCGTGAAACTTGTGGCCTAAAACGGGTTTGCGTGAAATTCGGGGGATGAGTGAGTTTTTAACACAAAATTTATTAGGTGCAATAATAACTAATGTGTTTTTGATGATATAGTCAAATAAATAAGGTGAACTAAACTTGAAATTCTCCTGTCCAAAGTCTACGGCCAAGGTACTCCAAAAATAACTATGGTACCCAGCAACAAGAACGAAGCATTCTCTTGTGGGCGGAGCTAATGCCCGGCTAAATGCTTTGTATTTGTTGAAGTGCTGTGGTAATTATAGGCCTCTATGTTGTGATGCTTGGTACAGCGTCAAGTACTTCACCAAATCTGCAACAATTGCTGTTGATCAAATCGGATACATTACAGACATTACTTCAGAAAAAACTAACGTGTATGGCAATGCAGAGCGCCTGGCGGGTGATACACATTTCCGGTATTAGTGGGGAATTTCAGTGTGATCAGAAAACTTTTTCAGTGATTTAGCAGCATTTCAATGTGATTTGTATTCCACGGTCGTCTGGCGTAGTGGCATTTCAGTGTGATTAGCAGCATTTCAGTGTGATTATAAACCATTTTCAGTGGGATTTGGATTTACGGCAGTGAGGACAGTCTGGAGTAATTTGAATACGGGTATGAATATGCAATGGCATAACCATAGCTACTTGCATAAATGAATAACAAAGGAGCTCATTTCAGTGGTCATTTTCCGTGGTTCTTTTCTTTTGTTAAAATTTTCAGTGTTCATTTCAGTTTTCAGTGGTCATTTCAGTGCTTTAGTTTCATAGTGAATGTATCTTCAAAACATACACATTTCTGCTCGTGTTTTTTGGCCTTAAATTACTAATTTTGCCAATTTGTGTGTTAAAAAGAAAAAAAAACATTGTAAATTCGATATAAAAATATGCATGTATTATAATAGAGCACGTAATCTTTGCTGTCTGACAGCTGTTTATAGGGTCTGTTACTCGCTTCTCCACTTCAGTGATCCGCACAAACAGAACCCGCGACACAATCAATAGTAACGGTTTCCATTACCCGGTATAACTTTACGATAATCATATTGGAATGAATTTAGTATTTCCTGCCCACCACTTAAAACCTTCGGCCCACCCACGCCCACAAAATTCTTCCATAATATTACGGTCAATCACCAGTCGGGAGTCTATTAAACTCTCGTACCTGCACACGCCTCGGCACGTATCTTCAACGCTTACTTGTTATCATATCAAATGACCTTGTTATCATAACAAAGCGACGGTGAGTCAGGAATGAACGTTTTGTTGTTTAATAACTCGTATCTGCGAGAAGACAATTACTGTAAAGTGACGGGCAAAAGCCTCAAGAATTCTTAGATTAAAGACTAGAAGAGCAAATGCCTGTTTTACAGGATTTTTGGCATATCGCCAAAACATTTGTTGTTTGGAAGTTCGTTTTTTTTGGTCAATTACGGGGCATTTCCGGCAGGCAAAGTTTTCAGGTAAAATGCCGTTGAATTGCCATAAGTATGAGAATTCACTGGGCTTTGCCAGTAAAATCACAGCAGTTTTACAGTAGTTCTCCACAATTACGGGATCCGTAAAATTACGGTCTTTTTTACAGTACACCCGCACACCTGCCTTACACGGACCAACAATTAACATAGGCCCTATATTGCCTTTAAAAAACCTGAAAATATCACAAAACGATTAACATATTTCCTAACCAACCACGGTGAACATGGACGTCCTTTTCAATCAAAACTCATAACATTAAACATTTTGTCCCCTTCAAACAAAACAACAATTCCTTCATATTCATTTCGTACGTACTTGTTAAAACACGCACACACCCCCAGCTTATATTTCTACCAAACATACGCGCACACACATCACCTATTCACCTATAGCAAACACAGACATGCACATATAAAGGCTGTTGGGCCGCACTTTTAATTGAGGGCATTAAACAAAGTGTAGTACGGTGGTGGGTACGGAAGGTGAAAACTGAGGCGCTAACATCATTCAGATGCGAAGGGTAGAAGAGATTATGCCAACATGAATTTTTTTATATCAATCCTAGTGCATCGTGAAAATATTAGCCGTCATAATTTATTAACCGATTACGCTACCGCGCAGAGCAGAAGTCGGCCACGTGGTCCCTGACCTCTGGGGCAAGATGATTCTTACCCTGGAGAAAATGAGGTCACTAGGCAGGTGGTTTGTTTGCAATTAGTAATTTTCATGTACAAAATTAAAAATCAAGAATGTACGCTTTTTTGGAAACTTTGTACAATCGTTATAAGTTATACGATTCTACTATCAATACTTTCAAATGGGCAACAGTATTAAATACCATGGCCACGAAAGAAACAATCAATTAGCAAATATATGGCTCTGGTTTTTTAACATATAACCAAAAAGCTATAATGACAGATTTTTGATGAGCCCCCCACAAAACTGTGTATCAGCAAGCTGAATTATTTTTGGTGATGTATATTAAGTATAGAACCTAGGCTTAGGCTGCCATAGCTTAACAAAGTTTGGGTGATTCCCCTCCTTGTGTGAGCTGGACATGCTTAAACAGCCTAAAATGTGGACGGTATTTTGTCAACCAACCAAACAGTACCACCAATTTGTATGATTTGGCATTGCACAAAGATAACATGTGATCTTCATATTTCATCATAGCAATCTGTACCAAATTGGGTTAGAACTTCCCAAAATATAATGGACACCCATACTTTCCTTATTCTTTCCTTATACGGTCAATAAAAATGATGTTGCGGATGTTATATTTTCCGTCAACAATTTAACACTAAATTTAGCTGAGCATTGCCTTAAATTAAGCACGGTTCTATTAATTACTGTCTTGTATAAACTTCGGTTTCATATATACAAACAATATTTGAAACAAAATGAATTCTGAATGTCGAATTATTAAAAACAAAAATATGAACTTCCTAAAAAAAGGTAATTTTCCGTCAACAATTTTGTACGTCCGCACATTAACATTCTGTTTACCTTAGGTGACCACTACTTGACCTGTAATTAATTGGTATATGGAAATAAAAGGCCTCGACACCCACTTCCCACAGAACCAGGCAATAGATCCCCATCTTATCATTTTACCCTGTATGATGCCATTACATTTTTCCGTCAACAATTTTGTAACGTCCGCAACGCTAGTAACGTCTGCAACACAGCATCAAGGTTTTTCTTATAAACTGGAGAAGGCAGAAGATGTTTTGTATTTGTACCTTTACCAGAATTATTTGATAATAAAATGAACTTTCGTAAACAACTAAATTTGACTTGTGTTTTTTACTATTTAATTTAGTTATCAAAGTGTTGATATTTTATGTGTAGATATTTTATGTACTTTGAGATTAAAAGTTTGATTTTAGTGTGTTATTTGCTATGTTTTGTTGTTGGCATGGTACTAATTACATAAAGTTAAAACTTTTGAAAAGTAAAATGATTACAATTTTATTCTTCTGAAAGGAGAATGCAGTATTTGCCTAAATACATATGAAAATTGAAATTAGAACCTTTATCATCAAATATATTTATAATCGGCATTGTAATATACCTTTTGGTATGTAAAATGTTAGTTTGCATAAAGTTATTGCTAAAAACATTGACAGGTTATAAATTTAACAATGTAAATGCCTTGAAAGAGAGTACAAACAACAGGCATTGTTGACCTGATGTACTTCCGCAACACAGGAAGGATCAGCAGAAATTTTTAATTTAGAGGAGTTTTTTCAAAATTGTTTGGTGCAAGAAAGAAATTCCTCAGTGGTTGTATGCACACATGAAGTAATACCAGGATTAAGCCTCTTTAAAATTTAGACCAAATTTTTGATTTAAACCCAGTAAATATGAGTATTTTTGCATTCCTTTGGCTGTAAAAAAAAATTCTGTCACCACATGAATATGAAATTTGGCATAAATTAGCCTCGGGTGTTTGATATTTCACCCTAATTTACTTGGGTCATCAATATGTAAAGCAAATGGTAGCTTTGAATGTTGTCTTGTCATGGAAGGTGTTTAACAGAAGGATGTTTTGCTCCTACATTTATAGCTGTAACACATAATCAAAGTAAGATTAAGCCTCAACTCATTTATTTTCATAAAATATGGTTTGTCCAAGTTGAAAAATAGTATAAGAAAAGTCACTACAGTGCACTTTAATTTTCACCCCTTGGTTGACACTTTTGGTATATGTTAAAAAAAAACCAGAGCCATATACGTTCGAAAAATTTGTGTGTTAAAAAATGCAGCTGGTGCGCACTGGATGGGTCGATTTTTTTTCCTGCGCCGCTGAGGTGCTGGCTGGCCTAAGGTGAGATATCATGATTTTGTTAGGTTTCAGACAAGTAATAATTATTATATTATTAAGAAAGCTATCAATAAATGGAAGGTGTGAACCCGTAACATGTACACATGTAAGAAGCATGTGCGTAAGTAAGTCTGTCCTATGAATACGGGCGGGATTTCCCCAGGGGATTTTCCCTTTGTTGAGCTCATTTTCGCTGCACGAATCATCATGGTGATGACCTGGAGGTCCGTCTTCCGTTTAAAATTAACGGTTACCCCGCTGTCGTCGACTTTTCCGTTTAAACGGTTTAGGCAATTAAACCGGAAACTGACAGCCCTAGCCTTTAACTTTATCACCATTGTTGAATGTGGCCGGAAAGGTTACCATCATACAGGCACGTGAAAATTTGCACATGGTTTATACAACCCATTCATTTTTAATAATTTTCCCAATTTAAAATGATGTTAATACAGAAGAATTATTTTTTTTCTGTGCAGAGTTGTGGATGAAGCAGCCATTTCCATTTAGTCACTGATTTAAACAACGCGGTTTCACATCCCTGGGTCTATATATTACGCGAGTATCCCGAGATCCCTGGAATTCATCGCAAACCTGTATGTGCGAAGTGCATTCGTATGTTGGTAACGGAACATGGTGCATTTTGGGATAGTGCAAGACGAAAACGGGATTAGTCTCCCTTGTGTAAAAGTGTTGGACATGACCTTATACGCACTTGATGTTATTTGTACACGTGAAGTTATGACAACATTGCCAGGTTTGCACGAAATATGTTCAAACCTGCATGAAAATGTGCCGTTTATGGTGATTTAAATCGAAAGTTGTATGACCCCTGTAATGTAGTGTCATGACCATGTTAATCCATGCATTTGGTGCATAAAACGAATAACTAATTTTGAAAGGGGTTTTTTAGAGCACGATAATTTTTTTTTGTTTTCAAATAAAGTAAACACGCATGTAGTGGTTTCCTCTTACCGTTCGTGGTGAGTCTGGGGATAGACTAACACGAGTGGGCTCTGTAACCCTAAGTCTTTGCAAGTGTCGTCGACTGGCGAGAAACTATTTACCTAACAAAGTCATTGTCGAACTTTCCTGCAAAGCGAGCCCGTCCAAATTTACAATAGGCGGTCTCTATCTTCAACACTGGCGCAGTTGACGGATAGAGTTTCTCGATTAACCATTCCCTCCAAAGGTACGATATATCCCTGTTTTTTGGATTAATCCAACTGATACGGTTATTACGGTATAGAAGGCGATGACCTATGTTAGCCATGACCAGGTTTTTATGGTCACACGAGGGCACACTTCAACCAAAGTTGTGACAATAGCCAGAAGCAGACATCCAGGCTTTTGGCAAAAACTTGCTTAGCAACAATGTGCGTAAAAACAAATCATTTGATATGCACTGAAAGCGTAGTGTCTCGCGATGTGCAGTGATCATATACTTTTTGATTTTGCACACCTTGTTTTCACCACGATACAGGGATTCCCTGGGCTTTCCCTGGTTTGTTTTCACCGTGGTGAAGCGATGGGACGTCAGTCCGCTCCTGGCCATAGGAGCTGCCTAGCTGTGTAATCCAATAGGAAAATCATGAACATTTGAAAATTAACCCCCAAATTGCAAAACATGATGAGATTTCTGAAATGGTCATTTATCTTTGATACCTAAATTATCATGTACTGTAAGTCAAATTTAAATTTTAATAAAATATTAAAATGGCCCTGCATGTTGATTAAGAAACTATCCGTCAACTGCGTCAGTTGACGGATAGAGACCGACCCTATTATAAATTCGGGCCTGCATTGCAGAAAAGTTCGACGATGGACTTTGAGTTTCTCGCCAGTCGACTGCACTTGCAAAGACTTTAAAGCTTCCAGATCGCATTAACTCTTTTCACTGAAGATGCTTAAGCAAGGTTTAACTGGTCATGTTTTAGTTTAACTTTCTGCCCATTTCTGGTACATTCAGACATTTTGCCACTGCCTTTACAGTTAGAATATTTCGAACAACTGCAACTCCAACGACGCCATCCAGACAAGACGGCTGAGGTCATGCATACGTCACATGGGTTAAAACATGTTCTTGTTTACCAACACAGATTAATTTTCTCCATTATAGCCACGATCACACAACTTTGACATAGAATATTTTTTCTTGAAATTGTTTCCATGGAATAGACAATCCTGTCACTTAAAAAATGAGTGGTCTTTCATGTCTGTAGGACATGTATTTGTGAAGTTGGAGCAAAAATGTGTTCCCCGAATTGGCCACAATTTCGTGCCCCAATATTGGCTGTGACATCTAATGTCCTTGCTGTAATGCAAGACCAAAATATGCACCATGCAGGGCTATTTTCCGGGCCATTGCAAAAATGTGCCAATACTTAATAAAATTTGACTTACCGTACAGTACATAATATAGACCGTATCAAAGATAAATTACCACTTCAGAAATCTTATCATGTTTCACAACTTTGGGTTTAATTTTACAAATTGTCATGATTTTCCTATTGGATTACACAGACATCTCCTTTAATAATTTATGGTGATTTTAAACTGCACATTGGTGTATAATATAGTTGTTTTTTAAGGTTATATTTTCTTTTTCTATTGTACAGTTAATAATTGAGGTGTAGACTAATATGAATTCCTTTCATTCTGTACACATTTCATTAAAATGCGTTTGAATTATTATTATACTGCTGTGATCTTTCCACAGTGGTTCCTGAGCTGAAGGACATTTTCTTCAAATTACTCAAGAGGATTGTCAAAAGTATCAACAGGGAAAAATGGGAACGGAAACTTGTACAGGTAAAAACAAAGTCTTTTCACACTGGGCATAAATCATTCGTAATCATGTTACCCGGCTTTGCATTCGATCATATCAAGGGTTGACAATCAGAAGGACGTATGTAACTCAGCACTGAAAGAAATATTAAAGAATTTCTTTAATTCTGGCTGTAATACTGTGAGAAATGTGATGTTTAATACTTAGCAAATCTATTCATTACTCAAAATGTAAACATCTCATAAAGTTCATATATGGTACTGTAAGCAAACATTATATAAACTTTAGTAAACAAAGAACAATTTTTAATTATGAACAGCAGAATTAAAGAAATTCTTTAATATTTCTTTCAGTGCTGAGTTACGTCTTTCTGATTTTCAACCCTCGATATTATCATCTTGAAACATGAAATGTTGTTTGTACTTACCTACTTTGTTTTAATCCAAAATAAAGCGGTTGAATATCCCAAAGACCTCCATGTCAAATCACTACAGGCGCTTCCATATTTTACCTTTTTTGTAGCTCCCTCACCACTAATTGAGTGCGCCTATATAAAGGGATGATCTAAACTGGGGGAGTGCCCTAGTTCTGTAAAAGTCGGAACACCATTCTAGAAAGCTACATTGCGAGAACTTTTAATTTACTTTTAATGACAGCGGGTAATTTTGGTGAAATTTGCTTCAGCAATTAAATACTGACAAAAGTACTTTTTACTGACGTTGTAAACGTGTAAGAGGGGTTTTTTTTGGGAAATACTGTTTAAATTTTTTTTTTTCCCCCCCCTTTGGGGCTTGAAAGAAGAGGGATATTGCGAGGTCGAATGTCCGGATGTGTTAGTTATGTGTGTGTGTTCCAGTTTGGTTAGGTTTGGTTAGGTTTTTTGGTATTTTAAAAAGTTTAAGTCCGATTTAAGCCAGACTGGGGTTTAAGGTTGCAATAGGGGTTCCTTCATTGTGGTGGTGGTCAAAAGGTCAGGCAGGTCAAAGGTATCTTCCAGACTGCACCATCTGGCCAGGGGATGACGCCAAGTTTACTGCAGTATTATTTAAACGTGCAGTGAGGGCACCCTTCCGTTGTTGTTCCGTAACTAATTCTCATATCAAGTAATTGTTTAATTCTTTTGCAGTTGAGATAGGGTGCGAACTATCAGAAGTGGCCGTGGGGATAGAAGAAGATAGGATTTGTCAAGTGCAGACTAGAGACAAGATTGAGGTCTCAAGGTAAGAAATTAAGGCCATCTTGATCACAACTATGTTCCCGCAAATAAATCATGGCCAGCGTGGAACACTGCTCAAACATAAGCAACGCGGGTAAATTGGCGTATTTTTGACGCAGCTGTTTTAAATGAGATGCAGCACGTACGCTGTTGCTATGTGTCTTGCTGACGCAGTATGTACGCGGCAGGTGTCAATATACGCTGGCCACGATTCTTTGCGGACGAGAATAGCCAAATTTCAAGTTGGGGAGGACACAATAGGAGAGCTGCCCTTTGATCTGTGCTGCAGAGTTGATGGAGGATCATTGGCCTTCCAATGCAAGAAGTGGTGCCAAAATTACAGTAGACTCCAAAACAGTGTTTCTCTGTTAACACCCTGAGGTCTACCACCCTTCTTTCAGTATCTCTGTTGGCCCCAGTATGTGATATTATAGGATTCTGAATAACCAATCAAAATAGACCTTCTCTATATACAAACCTTGCATACATGTAGCTTCAAAAACTTCATATTTTAATGCACACCCATTTTGGTGTTCTGTTTTTTAGTTGTGTCATGCGGCCTAAAAGTCCGACAAAAAAGTAATTTAAATTCTCTTTATTGTTCCACACTAAAAAGAAACTTTTTCCGATGGTTTTAAGAGATCAAAAACTTCCACATCATCTTTTTCTAGAAAAATGTTCTACTTTGTATAGTGTAAAAATGCCAGAATAGAGCCCAAGACACTATCTTGCCCCTTAAAGTATGTTGGTGAACTTGTGAAGACCCTATAACTAAAACCTACCACAACCAAAAACCTCCCATGAAATGAAGATGAGCATAACACTTAAGTGGTCATATGGAACATAACAAAGAGACGCCACGTTCCCATTAGGAATATTCAATAAACCTCATCAAGACTACTCTGAAACATTAAAAACAAGCAAGGAAAAAATTGAAAAAATATATTCACTTGAAATTAGGGGTGTGGAAACATGACTTTACATGAGTGCCAAGTTTCACCCAAAAGAGGCCAGTTGTTTTTGAATTTCGTCCAAAAAATTATACACTTAAAAAATTGTAACTAGTAGTTGTTGTAGTTAAGAAGTAAATTAAACTATGTTTTGCCAAAACAGGGGTGTTAGTTAAATTTTACTAAGCTGTTTCCAAGCACAAAGATTTTTAACCTTGTTGGGGATACGTAGTGAATCTCTCATTTCACCTTTAACCCATGGGGCACCACTGGCTTTTCAGGTGGTATTGAATTGCTTATTAGAGGTGATCAACCGTTCAGTGTCAATGGTGTGCTAGCAAGCTTGCCGACGTTTTTCTTTACAGGTGCTATATATATTTTTAACTCCAAGCAAAATTCCTCTTGAGTAATGATGGGTAATTATCATGCTTTGCGTAGTATCCTGGCAGACACATTTATTTGATTGACAACTCAAGTTGTTAAGAATAAGATCAAACGATGAAGAGAAACCGGAGCAGAGCGGGGGTGTAAAGCCAATGGTAGAGCCAAGATGGACTGGTCTACTGGTTTCAAAAGGTAAGCAATGTTTTTTTAAGTAGTTTGCTTAAATTTAGCGAAAATAAAAGGTCTGTATGCACAAAAAAGTTGACCAGTTTAAAGTTAGACCGCGTCTAAGTCAAATTAGTTTGTCACAAAGTTGATCGTTATTCACACTTTCTTTGTATAAGTAATTAGCAAATTTGCAAACTTATTGCAAATTTCAAAATAAATACAAAAATCTCAGGTGTGTTGTAAAAGGAAAATGTTCTTTCTGGTAGGACAAAAATTAACTTAGACCAGGTCTAACTTTAGACCTGGTCTCACCTTTTTTGCTGCATAGGGACCTAAAGGTTTGATTTTGGGACCGGGTTACTCCTCTTTACGACGAATTATATTAATTAAGTGGAAGAATGAGGCTCCCTTTCCCAAAAATAATTACCTTTTCTCCTTCTAAACAGCTCATAATTAAGGTATGCTTTAACTTTTAAACCAATTTCGCGATCTTATGGTTCAAATGCACAAAATAAGAATAAGGTGCCACAACCCAGGTCACAAAAATCAAATACTGTGAACGCAAGGAACATGCAACGGGACACAACTCTAGCAGGTGGTGCGAAACAGGGTTAAGCAAAACACCGGGAATGATGCCTTCAACCTCCAAATAACGTCAATACGCAGCACGTACTACCTGTTGTCAATTGTGAATTGAACCGGGCATCAGCAAAGAAATAGACTTACATTTCAAGGTGTATTTCATGATCAATTAATATTATTGAAATATATTTTTTGTTTTTTTTACGAGTCATTAGATATCCTCAAAGAAAATGTTATTTCCAAAATATAAGTTGATTCTGGTGTTGTGTTTTGATGATATGAGAAATTAGTTGTATCGCGCTGTCTCATAGGCCACATGTGTTGTAATTGCGTCTGTGTGACAGACCAGACAGAAGAAATACAAAATTATGCATTTCTTCTTGAGTAGATTAAATTGCACGTAAGATTAGGCACCATACATGTACTAAACTTGGGTCAACGGTTGAGGGGTTGTTGAGATGATAGAAAAAATAAAAATCCTGTATACTAGAGTGTGGGCCTTTAGTTTCGATCCTAGCAGGATCTTCTTCAAAGGCAAACTGACAAACAACAGAGAGGACAAACCATATATACAAACAAGGAAACAAAAAAGACAGGGGACCCATGCAAAGGGTTTGGGGTAAAGGGGGAGAGAAAGCTGAAAAGAGACAATGGAAATTAATGAACAAAGATAAGTTGACGAATACCAAGAAATCAGTGGGGCATGGAGAAGTGGAGGACGGAGGAGTGATGGGCAAAGAGGGACTGGGAGAGCCTGCTTGAAAAAAAAAAGACACAATAAGAGGTTAATGAACAAGGGGATGGGCGATAATGACCAGGAAATCAGAGGGGCATGGACAGGAGTTAAAGCTGAAGAGAGAAAGAGAAACACTGGGCCATAGAGTATCGTGGGGAGGGAAGACAGGAAAGACACTGATGATAAAGGATGGGGCAAAGAAGACCGGGAATTGAAAAACATGAAAGATGAGAAAAAGGGGGGGGGGGGGGGGGAGGGGGAAGTGTGAAAAATGAATGGGAATACACTAATTAAAAACAAAGCATAATTATAACATATACAAAATAAAGAATAATAACATATAACAAAACAAAAGCATAAATAACATATAACAAAACAAAGCATTTAATAATAACAAAAAGCTCATAATATACATAATAAAAACAAGCATAATAAAACATAAACAAAACAAAGCAAATATAACAAAACCAAAGCATAATGATAATTGAAAATAATAAATATAGTGAACAAGAACATCAAAGCTAATAAACATTTAAGCATGGTTTAAAAAAGTAGGCCTACAGAGAACCTGAAAAGAGAAAGCTTGAAAACTGAATGAAAAAAGGGGGGGGGGGGTTAGGTTACATTTGAGTTAAAAAAAAGGGAACCTAGTCGTTCCCTTCCTGGATGTAGAGACCATGGGGCGGGAGCTGGATGGTGAGTAGACGCTTACATCACCATCTTTTCTCTGCTGAGACGGGACAGTGTAGGGGCGGGGTTGCCAGAGATTCAATACCCTGTAAGATCATATCAGAAACTATGGTTAGGTAAGTTGAAGTGCTGACCCACCGGAGTTTCCAAACGTGCTGGTGTTGACTGTGGACTATGGCCATGAAGAGGTCTCTTCAGAGGAAGTCTTGGTTCTCCCCAACCATACGGACTCACACAATCTGCAAGAAATAAGATAAAGGACATTGAAGTTACTACAGTGATGTTGCCTCTGGTCTGGTAGTTGGTACCAGTGGCATGAATGGTGGAACGAGTCTGCCTACTGCTATGTGGTCCTTTACAGACGATACATCTCAAACCAGTGCACTTGAAAGTCCTTGCGTTGTGTAGGAGAAAAAGTATCAGTTAGTGGGGGTACTGAAGCCATACAATCTGTCACGTAGATTTGCGGGGCACGTCTGTAGGCCAAGATGGGAGTGTCAGGAAACAGCACGCGAAGGGATATGAAGTGGAAGAAGAATATGATGGGTAGTGTTAGCAATACGACACAGGGGAGGAAGACTGGATGAAATGATACCACAATTGGGGGGAGTTTGGGCATGTAGTATCTGGTGCTGGGTTCTCTGCAAGAGCTGTAGTCCTAGGTAGTGAGTAGGCTCTCCGGATGGCTTGTTGAACTTTGCTGGAGCTGTGTCCTCTGTCCACTAGGTGTTTCTTCAAAATTTCCTGGAATGGTATAAAATCTAGAATCATAGAACAATGGCCGAAGGCGAAGAGCCTGACTGTAAACAATGCCATGTCTTACATTGGCGAAGGTGGCAATAGAGGAATGAAGATACTGTGAGGTTGTGGCTTGGTATAGATCCATGGAGAAGAGGCCTTCTGCTTTCTTGATAGTGACATCAAGGAAATGTACTGTTGGTGAGAAATATTCAGAAGTGATTAAGGTTCTGTGGAAGGAATTGATTTGTGGTTAGTAAACGTGATGAGGCTCTCCTCAGTCGCTGGGTCCAGATGAAAAATTACATATCAATGTACCTCCACCAAAACACAAGGACGGACATGGTGGCTGCCAGCAAGCTCTGCTCTTCAAGACTGGACATGAAAGGCAAGCCAGCCGAAGGCGCCATCCTCGTGCCCATCCAGTCCCATGTACCTGCAAGGAATTGTCATTCATAAAGGTTAAAATTATTCTTGGTTAATACATGGCTTCATCAAAGTGGCCAGATCATCAATGGGGGAGTTGTGTGGCCCGCTTGGCCAAAGCTGCAAAGCTGGCTGCGATGCCTTCATCATGGGGAATATGGTTGTAGAGGGAGGCGACATCAAATGTCACAATGATGGCAGTGCTGGGAAACCTGGTCCTTGACAGCTTCAAGTTTCCCGAGAAAGTCGGGGGGGTTGGGTCATGAATGTAGGAGGGAGCATGTGAAACAAGAGGTTTAATAAAATGGCTCAAAAAAAGAGGGAGGAGTGTTTCTGTCGGTGAACCGTTACCAGAGAAGATAGGCCTACCAGGGTTCCTAGGCTTGTGAATCTTGGGTAGTGTGTAGAACCTCGCAGCTTTACAATCTGTGGGAGAAAGAAATTAATGAGCTTTATCAGAAAGTGAACACGTGGAGTGCGCTATCATCCAAGTGTGCTGATCTATGTTGAGGAGAAAAATCCTGTGTGGGATCAGAATCAAGAATGTATAGTTAACACGGTTGTTGAGATGCGGCCCCATGGCTTTAGGCGATGTACTTTTGTTGATCCATGACAACTACTGCTGAACCCTTATCGGCTGGTTTGGATGATATGTCTCTGCGGGACCTAAGAGAGGCAGAGCCTTGCGCCATCATGAGGGAGGTTTATATGTACCTGTGTGGAAAGAATTTAGTACTTATTACTTGGGAGCTACAACCGCAATAGTCTCTAACGAAGGAACCCTGCTCTGGAGGCGGTACCCAGGAACTCTAGGCGAAAGGGCTCAGGATAAGAGGGAGAGCATCAAGAAATATTCCTGGAGTCGTACCTGAGATAGTACTGGTACTGATTTTGGAAAAGATCTCCATTTCTTTGATGGTAAATTGGGGGGGGAGAGGCTTGTGGGATGTCACGATAAATAAATGCCAATTTAAGAAACATCATACATATGAACTAGTTAAGAAGGACCATAATATTGACTTAACTGCCTGAGAAGTAAAGATTATTCCCTATTCCCAAAGAACACGGACTATTTCCACAATTTACATAATAAGAAGATTAGCAATGGATCCGACGTGATGACTGTGCAATGGAGGGGTCGAGGGTATTTTTGTCTGAACTTAATGCCTTTGAAATCAGCCCACTGATCTTGGTATGCTTCAAGTCTCGTTGAGCCACCAACGCTCATTGCATTACGGTACCTTTGCTGATTGTGCTTATTTGTGATTAGACTCATGAAATCACATTTCTGTATGTGTATGTATGTATGTATTAGTCGCGTCACAATTCCTTTTCTGAAATAGGGGCTACATACAGAGCGGCGAGAGGTGCTGTGTGTAACGCGCAGCCTATGTTTCCTTTATGCGTTGTCATAGTTCTGTCTGGCGGGATGGCTGGCGTAGTCTTGACGCAGAGAAAAGGAATTATGACGGAGAGTATAGTATGTAAGTAAGATCAAGATTACAGATAAACATAAATATTCTAATCACACTTCTTTCGGATATGAATTACAGATTAAAACACTAAATCCTTCTGTGTCATCCTCTTTCAGGATCAAGACACAAATCTCCGTGTTACCGAGAGGAGCAGATTTGAGGAAGGACAGCTCTACTGGGAGGAAATGGTATCAACGTACGTAGCTCACAAGGCCACCTGCTAGTTCCTCACAGCTCAATCAGGTTTGCCATGAGGGTGTTTGGAGCCCCAAAAATCTTATAATGCAACAATGCAATGTGCCTATACATGCTGTACTAACACATTTTTGTGAGTCAGTAGTTTTGGGGATTAAAAGTGGTCAAGAAGTTCAACAAGTACAAGAACTTTGTGGGTTTTAAATGCGGCTAAAGGTCATGGTTTTTATGTGTTAACAATATGATTTTTGTGGCTCACCCTGACCTTATTGAGGGTAAAATTTCCCCCAAAAATGGTGGCATTGTGGGAGGCTGGATTAGTACACCCTCTGATTGTTTGGCGTTGTCATGTTTATTTTATCTACCACCCAACTCTTAGTCGATATGCAAGTGTACACTTGTAGGCATATATGGCAAGTAGTTTTCACATGGGATTTTTTTTTTTAAAAACCTGAGTAGTAAAGCTCTTCCATGTCCCTTTTTATATAAGTTGTCAACATTGTGTCTCACAATGTTAAAAAGTTATTTTAAAAATAGGAGGGACAATTGCATGGGGGGTCAAACCGCAGTGGCCATGATGTAAGGGACAAAAAATGTCAGCTTGATATAAAATTGAATTAAGCCCAAATTAAGTGGTCGAGCTTTGAGAGTTGCAAAAATATTGGGCGAGACGGGCAGTCGAGCCCAATATTTTACTAAAATCATATCGAGACCAATTAATATTGGGCTTAATCATCCAATTTTAAGTCATTATCATGTTTTGGATCCGAATTTTCCCACACTTGGGACTCTCCAGTGGTACTATTGTCACTTGTGACTCCGATGGATTGATGTCAAAGGCTCTTTAGGGTGATTTTAGTCATTGGAATCTGAACTTACCATCACGCACCGTCAATTTTGACATCACAGACTAGATATTAGTGCCTGTATAATGTTGTGTGTGCTTTGTGAAGAATTAATGCCAACAATTAAAGGACAATTGTAGTTTATAAATTGGCTGTTATAAATTTTTAAACTTTACTATTTGATATGTTTACACTAGTGTGGTTTTTTTTCATGCACTAAATGAACATAATCTCTTGTAGTTACACAAATACATAACCCTGGCTTTGTTGATTGTAGACAACGTGATGAGCTATCGAGTTGGATAACACCCTGAAGGTAGCTATCTAATCACAAAGTAGGAGGAAGATCCAATCAACCTCAGATTCGCATTGGTGTCTTTGAAAGGCTGTCAAGGCACAAACCTCGGAGAAAATGGAGGTAAGCAAACTAAACTGCTCTTGAGAAAATTGAAGTTTGCAGGCTAATTCTTGAGCAGAGGGAAACGAAGGATCACATAGCCCCTTAAATATTCTTAGGAGCCCAGATGCCGTGTCCTTCTTAAAGGTAAAGAGTCAATCTTGGTACCACCCTAGCCATAGCTCAATGAGGTCAGTATATTATTAGGTTACCGCTTTCGGTGACAGGTCCGTCTGCCCAAAATTGGTCTCTTTGTTGTCAAATTATCCTAAATGATGTTTTCTCCATCACTAGAAGCATATCACTAAAAGCATTGGATTCCAAATTTGAGTTATTTGATCCATCTCTTTGGAATTAAAATTAGCAAAAAGTGTACTTAATTGACCATAGGGCAGATGTGGTGTAAAGCTGGTGTGGTCAATTGATTACATTTTTCTTCATAAATATTAAAAAAAGCTAATATAAATTTGACTATGGTAATGAAAATTCCACTTTTTTCTGATTCTGTTATTTACCCCATCAAATTTTTGATTAAAATATTTTTTCTCAATTTTTATTTGAGAAAAGATTTCTCATGGGAAAAGTACTTTGTTTTTATAAAAAAGAGAGCAGGGGATTACCCCTTCTGGTTTTGTTTGTGCAAATGACATGTTTTACGACTCAACTTGTTTATGCTTTAAGAGCAAACATTGCATGATCGGGGGATTCCCCCAAATAAAAAAGTTTATATGTGGAAGGAATGTAATTCAGATGATGTAATTTAAGTGAATCCAATTGGTCAACTAGTGCAAGTTATGTTTATCATGATGCTGTGGTAATTGTCTATTTAATACTTGGAACTTTGTGAAAAAATGGTATAAAATTGAGTTGCAAAAGTTTTTGATTTGCCAACATTGTAATCTGGAGCTATATACATTATTTTTATAGCTAGTTTTAATCGACAATAATGGTAGATTTGGTGTTATACATATAGACAGGATTTAAGAATAACGTTGGAGACCCGCGGACTGAAACTAATTAAACTGTTTGCTGTCGTCTTTTAAGCCAAAGAGCTTTAGCTTTGGAATCAAAAAGGGGTTCCAGTTTGTTGTCCTAAATGAGGACATTTGCGGCAGACTGTTGGTGGTAAAATACCTGTATTTTTCTTACGTGGAATATAGTGTCGGCGAGGGAACACCTTTCCTCTTGAACTGCTGGACAAAATTCCTTCAGTCTTAGAAGATTCGCATTGGAAATACCATGGATATTTTATGTGAACTTATGCGGCTGTCATTTTGGAGGCTTCACTGTGAGTACATATCATTGTTGAAAACATGCAACGCTTCTTGCACACTGGACAATACTGAACTTTAAAAATCTGACTCCGATATTTTGAAATATTATTTTTGTGTAATAATGAAAATATTCCAGCTATACACTAAGATTGTACCTAAAATGCACAATTCCCAAATTTGAGATGTATCGGATTTTTCGTTTTTGATGCAGTAAACATTTATGTTTAGTATTACGTCCATAGGATACTGTTTATAACCAAAATTTCTCGTATCCGGAATTTTAACAAAGTTGTGATTTCGATATGAAGGATTCGATTTAAGCTTAGCATTTCACACAGTGATTAACACATGGACAAGCATTTAGTACATGCAAAACAACAAAACACGATTTTTTGGAAATTGAGGGCGCCCTCTTCAGGAAATCTCTGAGTCGGCCTGTATAAACACTTACTTTTGATCAAGTGAGTTTTGATCGAGATCTCGATCAAAAGATGTGGCAGGTATTATAAATGCTGCCTTTGTGTACATAAAGTGTTTTAATAGTGATAAACTTAAATATTGTGTGTATTTTAAATCGTAATTTTGTTTTGTTACAACCAAATTCTTGAACTCAAAACAATTGAATTCCTTCAAACTTGTTTTATATTATATACATTTAGATCACTTGTGCACAAGCTCATTTATTTGTGTTTAAAGGTATTTCGACGGCTTGACGTCTACGAGACATCATAACACTACCAAAAACCTGAATTTTGAAGCAAGGACTAGTTCTTTGTGAATATGCCATAGGGTGTACACCGATTGTTTCTATTAACTCCATGTACCTTGCCTTAGACCTCATTTGGCAAAACCGTGGTGATGGAGGGAGAGCGTACCCAGGGGTTAGGTTATTAGACTTTAGTGTCCTAAGGTCCCAATGGGGACCACTTGAAGGGAATTGGGTGGGTACTAAATTTCTGGATTATCTGATAAGTAGGGTGGTCACATGAACATTTGAAGTATCGCCCTAGATTTATTTTTCCACCAGAATTGTTTCCTCTTGTCAAACTATTGAAAAAACTTTTGAATCATCGAAAAAAACGGACATTCCGTTACAAACGTTGTACAGCTCTAAAGATTACGAACTAGCATTTTTTACCCCATTTTGACGATTTTTCTTGAAATGATTTTAGCGTTGTTCAAGGAGTAATAAATTGAGAATAGACTTGTGTGTTGTGTGATTCATTTTAATTGTTAATTTGATCGTCTTCATGCCAAAAGTTAAATAGTTTGTGAAACTTTTACATTAAAAACTTCAAAAGGCTGAAAATTACCAAAAATGCACTTTCGGCCAGGCCTGGAATTCAATAATTTTGCACAATTGGGCATAGTATGCAGATGATAATTTGTGGAAGAATGGAAAGAGGTTAAGGACCACTGGGTTTTTATTTTGTGTTGATTTTATGCCTATTTTATTTCATGTAAATAAAGAACAAAAAGGTCTAATATTTTTGAAATTAATTTCTACTAAGGACACTTAAAAAAATGGCCCGAAATCACCAAAAATGCCACTTTCGGCAGGCCTGAAATTTGATTATTTTGGCCACAATTGGGCAATTTAGCAGATGATAATTTTAAATTATGAAAAAAAAAAGATCAAGAGCCCACTGTGAGGGGTTTTTATATTGTGTTGATTTTATGATATTTTATGCATTTAAATAAAGAAAAATGTCTAATATGTACAACTTTTACGTTGGACCACTTAAAAATGGTACGAAATCACCAAAAAAGAACTAACCTTTGGGCAGGGCCGGAAGGTTGATTTGGGCAATTTTGGCAAATGAGCATATTATAATTTTGTGAAAAATTGATTTTTTAATTTTCTTAATTTTTTAATTTCCATTGATTTAAGTAAGAAAAGGTGTCAATATGCTTACATTTCTACTTTATGACCCTTTTAAAATGAGTGAATCATCGAAATCCTGGTACTTTGGTCAGGGCGTATGCCGACCAAAGTATGATTTAACATATTCAGGGATTGACAATTTTCAAAAAAAAGATAAGGACTTTTAGAAAGAGTTTATTTTGGTTTATTGGACTCCTCTGCCAAAGTACAGGTAATAAACCATTTAATGCAGAGAGTCAATAATTTTCTATTTTCTTTTTTAATTAATCATCATGTTAATTGATAAGGGACTAAGACTATAAGGAAAAGTAAATATTTATTAGGCAAAGGGGGGAAAAAGGAAAGGGTGAAAAGGCAACAAAAGGAAAAAAGGGGCGATCGGGTAAAAAAGCAAGGAAAACAGGAAGGAAAAGGAAAAAGAGAGGGAAGAAGGGAAAAGGGCCTCAAAGCCAAAGGATAAAAAAATAAACAGCAAAAAGGAATTTAAGGCAACGTAGCGGAAAGAAACAAAGGAAACCCAAAAGGGGAGGAAAGAGGGCAAAAGAGGACAGGCAAAGGGGAAAAGCAGTGGAAACAGCCCAATGGATCTGGAAAAAGGCAAGGAAATAAAGGGGAAAAAGAGAGAAAAAGACAAATGGAAATACATGCAAAGGAAAGCAACGTGGGAAATTGCAAAGAAAAAAATGGCAAAACGAAATGCCAAAGGGAAAAGGGGCCCAAATGTAAAAAAAGAGAAAAAATTATGGCAAAGGGAAAAGCCAAAGGGAAAAGAGGCTAATGTAAAAAAGGAGGGAAATGGAAAATTGGCAGAAAAGGCAAAGGGAAAAAAGAGGAAAAAAGTGAGGCCAAAGAGAGAAGATCAAGGAAAATGAAAAAAAGCAAGGGAAGGAAAAGGCAAGTAAAAAGGGCAAAAAGGCAAAGGAAAAAGGCAAAAGAAAGAAGACAAAGGGAAAGGAAAAAGCCAAAAAAAGCAAAGAAAAGGCGGAAAAGACAGGGTTAGAAAAGTAGAAAAAAGAAAATGGAGAAAAAAAAGGCCCAAACTTTAATTTGTGCCTTGGATTTTTATAAGGGGCCAGAGAGTCTGCCATGGCTGAGGGGATAAGGGAATGAGACCTCGAAAATAAAAAAAAAAACAAAAAAAAAACACACACATAAATCACCACAAACAACAAATCCCTTAAAGACCATGAAGTAAATTCACAACACCCCAGACCCCACCCATCACCCTCCACTTTTTAAAATCGATTGAAAATCAACCAAGCCAAAACGTGCAAACGCCGGCCCATTAACCCAATGATTTACTGCAATAATATATCTCTTTTAAGTAGTTTTTATCATCTCTCTATCTCAAGTGTAAATTTCAGTTAAATTATTTATTATTAACAATATTATCCATATTTTTTAAAAAGAATCCATAATGTACTTAAAATGTCAGAATTTTTAGATGTTATTGAGCCACAAACCCTTTAAAAATAAATGGAAGCAGTCCATTGTGTACACAGTTCAAAAAAAGATGCATCCATAATGGATGATCCATTATTTACAGGAAAGGATTACAGCCGGCGCTTCGTCTACTGTCGCCCATTCCTCTTAATGCTACTTGGGGTCACTCCCCCCGTCTCCCAGAGCCAATAGGGCAAACTTTTATGGTTTTCAGCGAGTTGTTGGCTGCGACCTTAGGCTTATTCGCAAATGTTCCTTTTTTCTCCCTTTCTTCACTAAAGAGGGGCTTCACATTTCATGTGTGTGACAGGCCATGTGAATTAATTCAAACAAATAGCAAATAATTTACTTTGTTAGTTAGATCCCAAAATATTCATAGTTACTTGAGCGTTTCCTTTCATGAATTCTTGGATTATCAGACGGCCAGGGTTGGGCATTGGTAGTGAATTTATCTCTGAACGGAGGACAGCGTCAAAATCTCCCGCGGGTAGAGAGAGGAAAGCGGAAGCCACGTTGCTTTTCCTCAAAGGGTTTTCCCCATTCCAAGCGCGCATGGCACCGTTGACCTTGAATGAAATTAGAAGGCGTTTTGATATTTATTTAATAATTCTTGCTGATTGCAAAAAAATAAGGGTACTCATTTGTTAATTAAAATGTCATTTGAAAATATCGATATTGCCAATTATTTGTGTTAAGATCGTAAATTAGAATCAATTCCACCAAATTTTTGTTGTGAGTGTAACTTCAAAACATTAGTCGTACAAGGACGCAATATACATCAATTTCACCGGGAGGTCATTTTCTTGCATTGTTACGGTATGAAATCTGACAGACCATCAATCGAACTACGTTGTTTTGAATAGGGCGATTGAGGGTAGCTTCACTGCAGGGAAAATCTTGGCAGCACGACCATCCCAGTGTTACTCTAGCGCTACGCGGTGGCGATTAACTTGCCGTTTTATTATTTTTCGACGCTTATGACTAGAGAATAAAACATCGACGCTTCAAATTTGATCCACATGTAAAATAACTGAATTGGTGTTATAACCGGAATTTCAGGATCAATTTTTGTTGAAGGATTATATGGATTTTACTTTGTTAGAAATGATGCATTTTCAACAAGGTTTTCACTACTACGCGCACACAAAGCATGCCGACGCGTGTATCGTGTACACAGTTTTAAAGACGCATAGTGACCACCCTAGTAATAAAGCTGTTTATATAAAATTGGAATTCACTCTCACTCTCCCTTGATTCAGTTGGACTTGGCAAATTGGGACCGGTGATAGTACCCTCTCCTTTGGATGGGACATAAGCTGTTGTCCCATGTATCAGAGAGCCTACCTTTGCAATGCCAAAATTTATTTAAAAAAAAAAAACAATCCGGTCAAAAAGAGTCTGGTGTGATAAACCCTGTCTGTCCCATTCCTGCCGTAAAATTGGACCCCCATGAAATAAGCTTCCTGAGACTTTCTTGGGTTATCCTAGACATGTCCAAATAAATGAAAATCAGATGACTTAAGCATTCCGAGAACGCTGTATTTTTTTTATAACTCACAGTGTTGGTGTGGGAGGGTTCATGACCTTGTATTGTATTACTCCAGAGTGGTAACACATTGCATTATGTGTGTTTTCCCCCAGATTCCAAAGAAGAAACGTATAACTATGACAAAGAGAATCCAGTCCAAAAGATGACATCCCAGATGAAGATGGTTTGCCTCTAGGAAACTGACTCATGGAAAACTGACGCCACGCAAGACACCTGTGTGAAGGACAAACAGGGGGTGAGGTAACATCGGATAATAGTGGGGAAACCAATGATGGGGTACAGGATTTAAAGAATTCTGGTACATCAGGTGTTTTAAGAGAAAGAGTGATGAGAAAGTTGGAATGTGGTGTCAACGCAAGTGTTGTATTCCCAGTGGGAAGATCTGAAAAGGGGGTAAGATACTGATAAGAAGCAAACGAGAACAGGAAGAGGGTCCAAGGAAGTGATGAAAACAGTGAAACACAAGATGGGAAATAGGTTGAAGGAAGGAATGCCGGAAACGAGTGGTACAGCATCTGAAAAAGTTGGCAAGGTGATGCAGATTGAGGGTAAAGAGCAAGATGATCTGACCAGGAAAAAGAATACACAACCAGTGATAAGAAATTGAAGTGAAAGACGGACACAGGTCAGCAAGTCATCAAGAATGCAGGTTACCGGACACTGATAGTTGACTCTCAAGTTCCCCACTCGAGCAAAACCTGTTGAAGGTGATACTATTGACAGGTATAAAGACAGTGCCATGTGGTAAAAGATAATCTGTAATTCTAATCCTCAGATGATTTGGGATAAAGTTTACTGACTTGAAATGAGAAGCCATGCTCTCAAACTGAGCATGAAGCCAAGCTTTAATTTCATCATCAGAAATGGATAAAGAAGCAAGAACACAAGCTGGTTCTCATAGTAAAACGTTGATAGAACAGATAATACCAAGGATGATGCAGGACCTTGAAGAACAAGATAATGCGTGTAAGGATGCTAACATAATGATACTGACAAACAAGTAAAACCCAAATTAAATATGAGGGCATGGATTGGTATTCAAGAAGGATTACGATGAGAAAAGTGATACTTCTGGTAAGATTGCTGTAAAGGAAGGTGAAGGAGCAAGGAAATCACCGAGTCATAAGAATGAAGATGATGTAAAGCAAGATGAAATTGATGCAAGCAGGATCAAAACAGTGGTGAAAAGTAGCAATGAACTACAAAACAGAACAGAATCAGTAATCAAGTATTCAGGTGAGGTTAAGAAGAAAGTGGAGAAGGAATCGGACAAACCGACATCAGGAAAAGAGGAGGGCGTCATGAAGTCCGGCGACGATAAGGTTGCTGAAACAGGTGAGGTCAAGAGTGTCAACAAGGATAAGGCAAAGGGCATTACTCATTTTAAGAAAAGGGTACTTCAAGAAGTTGAAGTAAAGGAAAGAGCTGTTGAGGGACATAGCCAAAAAGATGATGACAGTCCAAATAAGAAAGAAGCAAAAGTCATCACGGGAAAGGGTGCTTCAGATGAGAAAAACAACGAGAGAGATGTTGGTGCAAAGAGCGGTGTCCAAGACGATGCAGGAAGGAGCAAAGATGAGGAGAATGAAGATGCGGATGGCAGAGGATCAGGTATACACTGACTGTGTGCATGCTACCTGGCTGTAGTTATCTTGCATTCAAAGTAGTGATAGATCTCTTAGTGTGCATGCTATATATCCTTAGAAGAATCTCACCATGATCAAAACAGTGAATTGTACTCAAAGACCCTCTCTGCTCTTCAAGCCACAATTAGTCATTCCAAATTACTTAAGTCCAATATTTTGCTCTTATTTGGGAGTGCATCCAATAAGCAAAGTATTACAAATATGCATGTAAATACGACTGTAGATTCTGTGGTGATGAGTTTTCATGATCATAGATGCTAATAGTTAAAGCCAGCCCGTTAGGTGATGTGCCGTATTGGACTTGGTGGGGGATCCATAATTTTCTTGCAGTTTGAAAATTTGGTATCCTGACCTTTTTAGAATTTTTTGTGAAAAATACACGTTTTCAACTTAATTACAAACTTCGAGCAAAATTGGGGGTAGTTTGTTTACATTTTGAAGAAAAAAAAATGATTGTGGCTTAAGTTTAAGCTAGCTATACAAATTAAATGTAAGCTTCGCCCCCTATTAATTAAAACCACCTATTAAAAGCATGTTGTACTGACCATGCTTCTAGCCACCTGGGATAATCTGTATTCATGGCTTGAGTTCTTTACCCTGGTATTGATAAATTTCTTGGCTAATTACTAGAAATTTATGAGATAAGAGTATGTGGTCATGTCTCAGTTTGTTAGTCCTGTCATTTGGTTTGCACTAGTAGTAGTAGTAAATCCAAGTTTTTCAATCGCGGTTTCTTGGTCACCACTTAAACGGGTGGCCGGAATCACTCGCAATCGCAACAACCGCCCTTAATCCTCCTTCCACTTTGCCCGATTCAATGCATCCTCCATCCTCAACCCAACCCTCCTACTCTACTCCTCCACTTGCTTCTTCCAAGTCTTCTTTCGGTGCCCCCTCCTCCTAAAACCTCCCACCTCGAACTCAAAAGCCCTTCTTTTGTTGTAAAGCACTGTTCTCCCAATTACAGAAAAATGTGCGACTCATTTTTTTAGGGGGGGGGGAGAAAAGATGTTTTAAGTCCCAATCTATATTGCAGCTATTTTAATAAGGAATTTTGTGTTTGTCCCTTTAAAATGAGTGTATGATTGACATCTTTCTGTTTATAGTTTTCATGCATTTTATCAATAAATCTGTACAATTCATTCGAAAGTGGGTAATTTACGTGATTGTACAGGGAGTATCAAAAAGAAGTAAACAGTTTTGAAAGTATCATAAATGTAGAATGTATGTAGTATTTGGTCAGTTTTATTTGAGTTTCATGTACATTGGTATCCTTTCAATCCACGGTCTCAAAATCAGTCCTGTACGACAATCCATAACAAGCACAAATGTGGTTGTGCAAAACAATCACGGGTTCGAATCATGGGTATTGTTGGGCAGCTCAGTGAAACAAATCCAGGCCACTTACATTGGGGTTGGGGTTCAAACCCTGTGCATTCTCTTATTCCCACCATCTAGCTGATTTCGACAAAACCAAAATAACACAATTGGACAATTGCTATGCCACCACAATTTACTCAGCAACAAAGAGCATTCCTTGTGTCTGAATATCATCGCACCCAAAGTGTTCCAGAGGTATTACATAGATTTTGCCAGGAGTACCCTAATGCACGTCAACCTTCTCGTGGTGCAATTTACAAGAACGTTTGGAAATATCAAAGAACTGGTACAAGCAGAAATCGCAACAGCGAGAGATCTGCTGAAAACATTCCGGCTGTTGAAGATCTCCTTCAGGAAGAGTAAGCAGTGGGTCAAAGAGTTTCCTGTCATCAAAATGGCCTGGGAATTCCATCTGCAACTTTCAACAGAATAACCTGCTTAGACTTACGTTTTCATCCGTATATCAAATGATATGTCGTCATGCTTAAGTCGCCTGGCGCAGAACTTTGCGCAACACATTTGTCTGTGGTTGCGGAAAATAGCAATAATTTTTCAATTGATTGTCACACTCCAAGATTTTGGAACTCACTGAAGAAAAGATATCTGGATACTAATTTCTGTAATCAAATATGACAAATACATCATACATTTCTTTTAAGATTGTTGACTGTTTATTTCTTTTTGATATGCCCTGTATATATGCTGTGGAATACACATTTCTATAGATTTTTGTTTTGTAAATGTTAGTGATAAATAGTTTTTGTGCATTGCCAGTGTGTGTGTGAGTTTGTGGATATTTAAAGGGCTGACTCAGAGATTTCGAAATAATTTTTGTGTGTGTGTAATTAAAAAGAGTCATATAGCGTTAAAAATAGTCACCAAAAGCTTAATTCCAAAGGTAGAGATGAATCAGATTTTCGTTTCATGCAGTAAGCAATTACAGTGCCAGAGGATACCGTATACGTGTTGTATAACAAAATTCCGGCTCCAGAAGAATTTATAACAATGTTGTGATTTTCTTATATGAAGGATTGAGATTTAGCTTAGTTATTCACACAGTGATTAGTATGTGGACACAGCATTATTTATATGCAAAAAAACAGGATTTGTTTGAAGATTGAGTGCGCCCTCTCGGAAAATCTCTGAGTCAGCCTTAAAGGTACTCTCTCTCCAAGGATTCAAAGGAAGGTACTAGATGAAAAACTCTGGATAAGCACACCTATCTTGATTTTTGTATCGGCCCCTGCTTTTCACACTTGTTTGTGTGGCCGCAAGCTATAGCTGGCAGGACCACCTGGCAATCCGTTGTGCGTATGTGTGGATGTATGTGTGGATGGATGTGTGCGATGGGTGTGTTGTTGTTGTGTGTCATTAAACATGTTTTTTTCAAAAAAGTTTTTTTAAAAAGTGACCTCAATTGAAAACTTGAGTCAAATGGGAACCAAACTTGTGTCATAGGTGACACATGGGATCCCATGTGTTGATAGGTCAAAGGGCGTGACGAGGTCAAAGGTATTTGTGAGGTCAAGTTGAAAAAATAGGTTAAAATGTTACAAATTGACTCAATTGAAACCTGAAGTCAAGTGGAACCAAACTGGTGTCATAGGTGTACCATGGGATCCCTCATATGTTGATGAGGTCAAAGGGTAATATGCCAAGGTCAAAGGTCAGGAGCGGCCCACAGCTTACATTTTTTGAATATAGTGAGAGCGGAAAAGCGGAGAACTGCGAAATTCTAATTCTAAAAATGGGAGCAGTTGTGGACAAGTGTTTTTGAGTGTGATCTGAAAACATATCACCCTCTTTAGCACCTTGATTTAAATTCTTCTTTGTTGTTATATAACCTTGCCCTATTTTCTGAGATTTTTTCAGAAGCAATTAATTTTTAAGTAATCTTTGTACGACACCACAATGTATTGCATATCTGTGCATATTGAATGTGCATACAATCCATAGAGAGCGCGAAATCCAGGCAGTCAAAATTGTTAGTTGCTGTTACTATCCCAAAGAGATGGAATGATTTAAATCAAAATTTGCAACTAATGGTTTGGTGATAATTTGATGGGAAAGAGATAACACATGAAAAGTCGGACCATGAACGGGTCACCTACTATATGACATGAAGGGGGCAAATGTGGTGCAGTGGATCAGGGCTCGCATCATAAGCATAAGGGTTGTTGGGTTCGAGCCCCGCTGTCGCCAAGGTGTTGTTGCACTTGGGCAAGGCATTTATCTCGCTTTCCTCTCTACACCAGGAGTATAAAGGGGGTACCGGCATATGTTGGGAATGCAAAGACAGACTCGCTGTGTGGGAGGAGTGCGAACTACCAACAGCAACAGGAGGGAGTCGGCCAGTCGGGGCGCAAATGCCAAAGACAGAGAGAGGGGCACTTAACCTGCAGTCGTACCATTTGCATATTTTTTACCTTTATGCATTTAAGGTAATAAATGTTAACTGAACACACAGAAGAATCTCAAGATTAATTAATTTGTGAATGAAGTTTTTTTTGTGTTCTGTATAATGAAAACATAAGCTCAAGCCAAATCAGCATGGTGATGACACCTCAATTCTTTTCAACTGCGCGGACAACAGTAATGGTTTTGCAATTCCATTTGAAAGGGAAGCTAACACGGTTTTTATCCTCCGTATACTGTCCAGATTATTGAATATCATTAGCTCCATTTGGCAGAGGCTATGCATATCCATTTGAACTGGTATTCAGAAAAACAAACCAAGGTTTCATTTGGTTAACTTTCAAGCAAATGTGCAAGTTAGGAGAACAAGAATACCTTTTTTCTTCCGGTCCCACATGTGGTTGGAGAATTTGGTACCCAATTGGTTATTTAGCCTACAGTTCAACATCTGCAAGGTAAAAATCCTGCTCCAGAAGTGAAATTGCACTCTTCTAAAAACTGGTAACTTGCCTGTTAATAATATTTTGCTATATTTGTTACCCATCTACGAGGTGGAAGAAAAACACCATGTAACGGTTTTTTGCATATTTTTATACTGTATAGATTTGGATGGACATGCTACAGATGACAATAAAATGGTAAAGGTACAGAAGACACCAGAGAAGGATGAGAAAGATCTCAAGGAATCAAAAGATATCAAATGTGAATCAGTGAAATTAGAGGACATCTCATCTGAAGGAGATAAACTGTGCAGTGAGGGAAGTGCAGATAAAAAGGATGGAGTAGTTACCAATTGTAAAGATGACAAGGACAGAAATAGAATAAGTAAATCTGAACTAAAAATCAAAACTGAAATTAAAAGTGAGCAGGTTATCTCTGAAGGGGAGGGTAAAAACAAAGATGCCCACTTGGATTCTGAGATGACAACGCAACAGAATGGCAAAGTAGCAAAAGAGGAAAACGATGTGAAGAAAAAGGAAGTCAAAGTGATAAAGGCAGAAAATTTTGAAGAATGCACCAAAGATAGCAAGGATGATGTGAGGGCTGTTGTTGCTAAAACTGAAAAGGTTGAACAAGATGAGGAAGATGAAAACAAAACTGAAAAGTGTAAAAATAAGAGAAAGATAAATGAAATTGAAAGTGATGATTTTGAATCCAGTAGGAAAAAAGTAAAAGAAAAAGATGTTTCAGTTAGCAAGAAAGCTTCAGTGGAGTCAGAAGAGAAGGAAAAAGATGCAGATGATTCAGACGAGGAAAGTGACCAGAGGAAGACAAACAAGAAAGGAAAGAGTAAAACCGGACCAGTCAGGGTAATGCCACGAAGATCATCTCGGTCCAAAAAAACAGTAGATTTGGAGCAAGATGACTCAAAAGAAAATGAAGAGGATGATTCAGAGGAAAATGAAGAGAGTGAAGATGGAGTAAAGAATACAAAAAAGAAACTGCAATCCAAGAGAGGAAGACCAAAGAAACATCCTGACCATCGGTTGAAGATGATGAGGAGGGGAAGAGAGTGAAGATACAGTGAAGAGTACACTACAAAAAAGAAGCCACAAACCAAGAAAGTAGACCAAAGAAACATCTTCAACAAGAAGAGGAGGAGGAGGAAGAGGAAGGAGTGAAGATGGCGTAAAGGTACAAAAAAGAGCTGCGAACAGGGAAAGGTCGAGGAAAGAAAGAAGAGGTCTTGACTGAATCAGATGAAGATGGGGAGGCAGGAGAGGAGAGAAGAGGAGAGTGGAACAGATGAAGCAAAGAATATGAAAAAGCGGCAAACCAAGAAAGGAGAGCAAAAGAAAGAAAGAAGAAGAACAGAAGAAACGATCTGGGAGTTCAGCGAAGAAAGAAGAGGAGAAGAGAGTGAAGTTGAAGTAAAGAGTGCAAAAAAGAAAAGAAGCCAAAAAATAAAAAGTAGGCAAAAAAATCTGAATCGGACAAGAGGAAGAAAGAAGAGAGTGAAGATGAAGTAACAATTACAAAGTGAAGCTGCCAACAAGAAGGCAGGCAAAGAAGCTCTTGAATCGGAGGAAGAGAAGAGTGAGGAGAAGAGAGTGAAGATGACGTAAAAGAGTACAAAAAGAAGCCCAGAACTAGAAAGGTTAGGCAAAAGAAAATCTTAATCGGATGAAGATGAGGGGAAGAAGATGAGGAAGAGGAGGAGGGAGAAGACAAATGAAGAGGAAAGTGCCGAAGATGAGGAAAGTTACCAAAAAAGCCAAAGCTCCAGTAAGAAGGGAAGAAAAAGAGGAAAACGAGGGAGGAGGATGAGTAGATAATGCTCACAAACGTAAAGCATCTTCTAAGGCAAAAGCTAAACTTGAGGAGATTTGTGCGGAAGAAGATGAGGACGAAGATGATGAAGATGAATATTGAACCAGAAGTGAGAATGATCAACCATGCTGTAAGTGCAAGCAGTACAATCATCCGAAGGGCTAGTGCAATTTCTGTTAATGAATTCACCGTTTAGTTTGTTCTTAATTGTGTTGCTTTTTGTAAAGCAGCATGCAAGTTGGGTTCAAATTTTAAAAGTCCGCACAAAAAAAAATTTGGGCTTTGACTTCCAAGGCTGTTTTAATTAATATCTCAAAAACACAACAAACAAAATGAAAAACATTTTTTTGCTATGTCACAAACAGGGACTTTGCTGCTACAGTGCACAAGCTCTTTGGACCAAACTTGGTTTAAAGCGCTATAAAGGTACTTATGGAAATTTAATACTCCATGTTTCTGTTGCCTCATGCGGGTCATACTTTTATCTCCCTACACAGCTGTTTGACCCCGTACAAATTGTCTCTTTTATTTTTAGAAAATTAAGCGTGGCGACACAATTTTGACAAATATAGTTGTCATTATAAGTAGGGACGTGGCAAGAGCTAATTATTTCCTCTGCCCAAAAATCAGACTATTTCATTGCGGGACGATCTTGCCATATAGGCCTATAAAGGTCAAGATTGTATGTTATAGCGCCCCTCTATATGGCCATTCTCCATAGAAAGATTGGAAACTACATTTTTTAAAAAAAATAATTTTAGTTGCCCGCAGATAAATTCATAAAATTTACAAATACATGCAATTAGTGGAGATAATAGTCAAAGAATGTCAAAACTGTGTCGCCGGCGATATTTGTGATTATTCTGGTGTTTGTCATAATAAAGAGAATTCAAAAAGGCTTGTGCCTAGGGTAGACGTTGGGGACGAATGTTTGTAATGAAAGAAATTGTCTTCGTTTGTTATAGTGCAAGTGGATACACGTCTGGCTAGTTGACACCTCATGACTATTATGAACAAAATCATCAGGCGCGGATCAGGGAGGGGAGCCGCGCCCCTCCGGTGGTAATCTGCAAAATCTTGCAAATCAGGCCCATTTTGGACAAATTTCAGCCTTCAGCCCCCCCGTAATGTTGAAAGTTTCAAATTCCTGGGACCTGGCCCCTGATTCATAGTGCTTGATTCGGCTGTTACTAAACTATGGCGTTCAATGGGATGCCGTCTTGGACATCTCAGGAAAAGTCACGGCACAGACCCGGCAGTAGTGTATTTTTATGATGTGGGTGAACACCTTTCAGGTATATAACCTTCTGGGTGCTGGCTTAATAGGGAAACAGGAAAATGTGAACAAGCAATGTGGCACTGCCAGTGCCTGCCCAGCTCTTATGTGGCCAGTTTTATGCAAGAAATATGCTGTGGCTTGGAGAACAGTGGGTGCACTTTAAGTGATTCACCCAAAATGGTAATTAAAAAATATTGAAATTTACTAGGAATAGCCTAAAAGTGGAATTATAATACCGCCAGTAACTTCTCATAAATTACTTTTCCAACACAATAAAGAGTTGCAAGAAAATGATGAAACACGGACAGTGTTCAAAGATATGATGTGTGTAGTAATTGTCCGTATGGACCGTAAAAACTAAAAAATTAATTGATAATTTTTTTGACTTATTTAGCAAATCACTGGAAGTGCTTTCAAGTTGTCCACCTAATGCATAAGGCACCTTGTGAACTTGCCTAGGTAGAAACGACAAAATTATTTTATGTTGTAATTAAATCGAGTGATATAATCTTTTTTCGTTTTTCTTTTACTATATACTTTTTATGGGATAAGTGGTGATCTGGTTAACCAAACGGCCTGTCTACGTCCACTCATGGTGATCCTGTGGCAACTGGTATTGTCATACATGTGAACATGTAAGTACTTGAACAATTGATCTATCTTATTGAAAGAAGGGCCCAACTTACATCAAAAAGTCAAATAAAAAATAAATGAATACTTTTTATTAACTTTGTTACAGCAAATCATTTAAAGGTTATAGTCACACAGCAAGACAGCTCCCGACCCCAACCCACTTCCCCGACTGACACAAGGACCGTTTTTTTTTTGTTCAAATCGGTTAACAGTCTTGTTCAAACTTGCAACATTTTACAATTTTTATCCCAACAAGGGATGATTAGTTGGCGAGTATCCCCGTCGTCAACAGGACAGGGATGCTGAAATGCCGAGCAGTAGGCGACAGCATCATGAAATCAACCAGATCTAGCATGTTTAATTGGCGACGGCACTTGTTAAAGTCCCAGATTCAGTCGGTCGACCTTGAAACGACGGCACAAGTTGTGACAGGTTCCTGTCAAGACTGTCGAGGTCGCCGGAGTTGTTGACGCCAAGAAAAGGTACCGTCACATGACGACAAACCGCGACGCGACCCCTAACTTCTTCCCAAACTACACAAGACCACATTTCTTTGAAAATCGGCTGCTTGCAGGTCTTGTTCAAATTACAGGACAAGAGATGCTCAATAGCCGAGCAGTAGGACGATCTAGCATGTCACTTGTTCAGTTCTCAATCAGTCGCAGACCTTAAAACAGGACAGCACAAGTTGCTGTCAATGCAAGTCGGCGACTCATCTTCTGTGGTCGCCGAGTTTAGTGCCGCATTTTAAAATGTCCAGTAGGGCTTGCATTTTTTATCCCGCTTGGAGCGACTCATTGCCGGCCACTTTCAAATGAAAAGACCATGCATGCCGCACCAACTCATCGGCTACCGCTTCCAAACCGCTATGTTCAAGCCGACCTTCCGATTCAAAAACCGGCACCAATTTTTTTAAGCTGCAAGAAAAAAATTTTGGCAGGTGTTTTCAAATTTGACACATGCTCCCGACCACACAAGACTGCAGAAGACTGTACAGGACAGTCCCAGACTTGGCCAAAACTATACCTGAAAAAGGAAAATTACTCATGATTTTAAAAAAAATGGCCAATCGGCACCAGTCTTGAGCAGTCTGGAAGCGGTTTTCTAGCAAATAATGGGTAAGACTACAGACGACTGTACAGAACAGGCCCAGACCTTGCCAAAACTACACATGAAAAAGAAAAACTCATGATTTTCGAAAATTGGCCAATCGGCACCAGTCTGGAGCAGTCTGGAAGTGGTTTTCTAGCAAAAAATCGGCTGTGTAACTGAGCCTTAAAGGTGCAACAAGAGATTTCACATATCAGGTGTCCCTAAAAAATCAAAAGTACTGATTTTTGCCCTGATGCAAAGCTTTCCATCAAAAATATCCCCATCTGAAAGGATTAAGCTGATAAATGTTTCTTTGGTACAAAATTGTTAAATTTTGAATTTCGTATAGGAGCAAATACGAAATTCAGCCTATATATTTTATTGAAATATAAACAAATCAAAATCACCTTTTTTCTCTCTTTCAAGACAAGGTAAGAAATCTATTGAGTGTCTAATCTATATGAAATTACTATTATGACACAATATTTGGGTTCATCAAAATCTCTTGTTGCACCTTTAACTCTTCATTTTTGTATACTCTGTGAACTCTGTGTTTTTTATTATGATTGAGAGGGAAGTTTTCTTTGACGACTTACATCGGAAAGCTGTTATTCTGGAGATGTTTGTGGCAAATGCAGGCTCCAAAATAAGAATTAGGGCGGGCAAGGCAATTTTGCCCAATTTTAAAAGGGCACCAAGGCATTACATGTTAAAGAATAGCAAAGTTTTTAGGGCACCAAGGCAAATTGGTAGGGGCACCCAAGGCAAATTGCCTTAGGTGCCTTAGGTTATTTTGGAGCCTGCAAATGTTCGTGAAAAATACCAACCAAAACATTAATGCTGAAACTGGTTGTCATGTTTAAATTATTTTATCTCAGCAACTTAATTGAGTGCTAATAATCAGTAAGTGATAGTGAAGTTGTAATCCTGATATAAAATAAGCAAAATCGGCATTACAGATTTTTGATGCATTGTGGGAAGGTTTTGCGACTTTTTAGGACTCCTGACCTTTGACAAATCAAGATTATGGTTTAATAATTATGTTTTTAGAACTATTCCAGCAATATAGCCAATAAAAAATATGCCATAAATTATTTGATTACTGTGGAACGTATGTTTTCTATTTTTAAAAAACAAAACATATCTTAGAACTATTTTTCGAAATTACCAAACTGCAATTTTCCTGAAATATTGACGGGGTGAAAGGTCAGGAGTCCTAAAAATATTACCGGAAGTTACAATGCTGATTTTGGCTTATTGGATGGATTGAGCATGATACACAAAGATATTGGTCGAGCTATGGTTTTAAGAAGTACAGTGCAACATGTACAGTGTTGCACACAATATAGCAATGAGCTATATTGTGGAGCATGCAAAAAAATCAATCCAATTTTATCATTGTTATCCCCTGGCTTGAAAAGCAGTAGGGGGCTTTTACGATAGCGCACATGTCCGTATGTGTGTTCCAGTTTGGTTAGGTTTTCGTTTTCAGGTCTTCTTTGAAAAGTTTGAAGTCCGATTTAAACCAGACTTGGGGTTAAGGTGCAATAGAGGTTCCTTCATATGTAGAGGATGTCAAAGGTCACAGACCAAGGTCAAAGGTAATCTGAGGTCATGTTCTAGACTGCCATCTTGCCAGGAGGGTGACGCTAGTTTACTTGATGTATTTTTTTTTAATATTACAATCTTACATGTATTTGTTGAATCCTTTCATCATCAAGTCTCAAGTTCAACTATAATCATTTATCTTTACAGGCTGAGCTGATTGTCAAATTAGAGAATGCTTTAGAATTAATTGATGCAGAATTAAAAAAGAGGCAGAAGAAAGAAAAAAGGTAGGTAATCTAATACAAGGTATGTATGCTGATGTTCAAATTTAAGGGAAAAGGGCAAAGAGTTTTAAAAAAAGTGATGAGACTCACTAAAGAAGGGTTTAACATTTGCCTAGAAGACATTAATCGTTTGTTAATCATTTTGTCATAACATTTTGACACCAATGTTACGACTGTTATGTACAATTGAACTGAGGTCTAATTTTTCACGCAAAGAGGAACAATCGGTGATGTTTTCAATTTTGTATGGGCCATGTAATTTTTCCTTATTTCAGTTTTGCAAACAGAACCTTTTAAAAATCAGGTAATATTTATTCATACCACTATTTTTAGACTCAATCCTGAAAGTTACAATTTCCCAAGAAAGTGAAGATTAAGCATTTTTTATAAAATAAAAAGGTGGTTCACTATCACAAAACAATTCACGTTTTTATCTCTCCTTCCCTGTACCCAATAAATGAGGTGAAAAGTAGATAAATCAGTCACTCCACATTATTCAACATTGAGCAAAATTTCTGCAAGCCTCAAGGCCCCAAGCCCATATAGCAAATATGAATAAAAGGGAGATGCTTGATAAACGTCAGCCTATTTTTAAATTTGGGGCACTAAATGAATGCATGTCGGAGATTAGTAATTTACCAATTCCATCTTTGAAAACTTTCTGAAGCACTTGCACTTGAAGTTAGAATTTTATTAGTAGTAGTAGTGATTTTTATTCTACATGTATTATACATGTATTGATCCTATGCACATAAAATGCTTTGATTTTGGGAAAAAATGTCTTTTTCTCTAATCCCTCTGGTTGAACAGGGGATAGCATCAATAACAATAAAAACTTCTTCCAAGACCAAGCTAAAATCAAACCAGAACCAAGCTATAACATTCCAAAGCCAAAATCAAAAAAGAAAAAAAAACAAGCAAAAACCACTTGATAAACAAGCCTTGAAGCTAAGTTACTTCTTTCCGTTGCCCTCAAGGGGTTCTATTGTTGTTCAAAGTGCTTGGTTATTTATAGAGGGAATGGAATTGTTATCGCGGTAATCCCCTTTCAATTTAACTGAATTTAACAAGATGATTTTCAAAATCAAGCCACTTTGTTACAGTGTGAAAGAAAATCAGTTGTCTGTGGGGGTAGGGCCTTTTCAGTGGCGTTACAATGTTGGTTCACGAAAGCCGGTTGGTCCCAGTAATTAGTTATCAATGGCGTAATCACCGGATTAACTACATGAGTGGTTGTGAGCCGCTGTTAATCAACTTCCGTTATCTGAAGTCGTGGTCCACATTGTGTCTGTTATTTAGGCCTACATTTAGTTTTAAAAGTGCGTATATTTAGAAACATGTTTAATAAACCTATATAATTTGTTGTATTCATATAGCTGTCATTTAAACAATATCATTTAAAGACACTATCAGTGATTTGAAAAATATTTCAACTTTGGCAGGAATAGCGTCACAAGTGACGAAAAGTCTGTAGAATTCTCATAAGTTACCTTTTCCACATGTAGACTTACAGAAAAGGAAGAAAAGGGCATGTTCCATGATACGATTCCCCATTCAATTACGTGTTGTAGTAAGTGTCCGAACGGACAGTAATGCTAAAAGTCCGAATTTGTCCGTATTAGGTTGATTCTGGGGTCAGATCATTTGTAGGGTAGGTTAGGATACCTTGTACTTGTTACAACATGCCAAAAATCTGATTTTTGATGATTTTTCGATTTTAAGATTTAGCAAATCAATGATAGTGTCTTTTAAACAAGATATTCTTTTAAAATGTTTACCGTATTTTAAGTCTAGTATAATGAAAGTAAAACTTTGATAGAAGGAAAAAGATTTAAAAAACTTGGTCACATTGCAGTTGTTTTTCTTTTAAAACAAGATATTCTTTTAAATGTTTTTCGCATTTAATTTTACTTTCAGTCTTTTTTTATTATCTTTTTATGATTTTAATTTAAAAAAAACCAAGAAAGTAGCACTTTATTTAAACAAGTTTTCTTTAAAACAAGATATTCTTTAAAATGTTTTTTATTTTACTTGTACTTCGGTCTTTTTGTCTGCTAATAATTTTAATTAATAAAAGAACAAACATAAAAAAAATAAAAAAAATAAAAAAAATATGATATTCTTTTAAAATGTTGTAACATTTTAATTTTATTCAGACTTGTGTTTTGATGTTAAAAGGAAAAGGGAATCTATTTTATTTTTGAAGGTCTGAATATTAAAAAAAAACATTGGCATGAATTCGTTATCTTTAATTCAATTTCGTTTTTCACTTAGTTCTACCATGACCCCAATAGCGGGGCGGTTATGCGTTAATTGCCCTGAGACCAACCGGTCTACTGGACCTGTGATAACAATTGGGAACAATCGGAACAATAGCGGTGTTAATTGCAGGGACAAACCGGCTTCGGGACCATGAGGGCTAAAACCTTTTCGTGCTGCAAGTAAATCCTGCGAAAATGCTCTCAATTGCTATCAATAGTGCTCAACTAGTTTGTGAAACTTCTCAAAAACATCTGTCTGATTTTCTCTTTTCAGTGGTATTTCTAGCATGTTTGCTTTCTAGTTAATTAATTTGTTATTTTGTTCCTGGGCTTTGAATCTGTTGGTGCATTATAAAAGGCACCTATTGTTATTATTCTTATTTGCCAGGAAATGTAGTTAATGTAGGTTTATATGTATTTGTTTTATTATTAACTTACTTCAAGATGTCTTTGGCTTGCATACATCGTATTTTAGCCTACTGATTTTCTATTTTTTATTTTAGTGAGTACGAAATAGTGATATACATGTAAGACACTATTGACTATGGACATGGATGTGTAGAATTTTGGTGATCATAATGTAATAATATAAAATTGATTGGTATTTGTGTTTATTTTGTCTAAATACATGAGTAAATAGAAAATAGTTGTTTGGCCCAACACAGCGGAGTTCTGACAATCAGGATCGTGGATGGAAAAAATTCTTCTGTTAATTATAAATTCTTTTGTACACAGAGATCACCTGACATTCTCTTTCAAATCAATTGAACCCATCATGTGATATCTTCTTTGTTAAAATTTAAAGCAATCATACATTCGGCGAATACCTGGCTTTTGTGATTACCCACCTTTCACAGTATATTAGCTTCCCCAGAAATGCAAACTTGTGCTTTTCCAGCCCCAGTAAAAGGGTGTGTGTTCCCCCGATCGTCTTTGGGACCTCCCCCCCACCCCCACCACGATTTACCCGGAAGTGGAGATCGATTTTGTATCGTACGAAGGCCGTATTTTTTCTCATTCTCGTTCCCGAAATTTGAGCTCTCAAATCCATTTTATTCCCACGATATAAACAAAAAAACCGCCCCATCATTTTAGTGGTTAACCAATAATATAGACACAGTATTGAATGGGGCTTGCAACATGCAATTATTGCGTCTACCATAACTGCAAGTTTGTTCCCAACGGTACTTGATGGGGGTATGTGCAAGTAAGGGGATCTCATATCAAGTAGAGAATAACAAATACACATAAATCGGAACAGCAACTTTAACCCCACCCCCCACATGTGAACCTGGACAATCTGCGATCTCTGAGAATAAAGAAAGACAGAGATAACAGATTGGCTATTGAAAAATATGCATGATATGATGAAGATGTGCCAATCACAGTTACATGTACCTTATCGAGAAACTGTGGGTTTACTTGAACAAGAGGCTAAGTCAATCTAGCAGGTAAAAGATGGGTTTTGTGAGACAATTGTGGTATATATCTGAGCCAGAAAATGCTTCGCTTGTTAAATAATAACATTCTGCAACATTTCTTTTCTGAATTGACTCTTGTGGCCTGATATTAACTCTAGTACAAGATTTTTTGCCATTGATATTTAGACCCAATGGCTCATGCTACTAATGAGAGTGACATGAGAGTAGAATTAGTTCATAACCTTTTATCAAATCGATTATTGCCAGGCAGAAGAGATCTACCAAATGGGCCTTATACAAGGACTGTGTAGGGGAGAATATATTACCAGAGGTAAATTTCCAATTTATCTCTAATCCTCATGAAGCCACTATGGAAGGCAAAAGTCAGTACACTAGTGTAGGCCACAGCAGAAAGTGCCTGTCAGTTTGCCCAAATGCTGCTTTGAAAAGTCATGTGTGTTGTAGGTGAAATGTGCCCAATGATGAATGGTTCCTCGATAATCAAGCTGGACTTTGATTTCAAGACAAAATTGTCATGCACAGACAGGGGATTCTTGGAAATGGAAAAGGCATGGATATTGCCATTTGGGCAAGGTTACGTCATTTGAATTTTTAGGTCAACCAACTATATATAAAGATGATCACAAGTGTGGGGTTGAAGGAATATTGGCCAACAGCGTTCTTATTATGGCAAAACGAAATTAAAACAAAACATATACGACTGGTGAACCACTTTTGAACAACTAATTTGGATTACAATACAATTGACTAAGCAAAGTTCATTGCGGGCAAATATGATTTGTCTCAAAATTTAGTTTAAAAGCCTCTGAATGGAGAATGGGGCATATTTATTCCATTGTGAAGCTATTTTAATGTAGGGAAAAACACCACCAAGTTTAAAGAAGAAGTATTTGAGACATTAGTCAGACCGTTCTCCCGCAAATTACATGCAGTGATGGCGACTCAATAGTGAACACAGAACGGAAGAACAATATTGTAACGTGTTTGAGGTCATCACAAGTATACAGGTCAGGTGCAGCATATCCACTTTGAATCCATCAAGGATGTGCTTATAGGTCCTATCATGGGGATATCTCACGGTGCCCTTTTGCGGTTTTGTTTGTCTCAGTTTTGTGAAAACTCTTCAGTAAATATCCTGGCGAGAACACATTGGGTATGTAAATAACACCATGTAAGGGAGCCTGCCGTATGCATTGCAGTCAAAACAAAATGATACTACATCTGTGGCATACTATTGTTGGTCCCCCGCCAACTTCTGTTGCCGAAGGGGGGGATATAGAAATGCTAGGCGTCTGTGGGCAGCCCACGCGATATTATTCAGAATCTAAGCAAGCGGGGTGTCCATTGATTCGAAACATAGAGGTATCTCCTGTAGCGATTGGCTCCAATCCGAAGTGGGTCATGTGTCATGGTCAAAGGTCCAAATACGGTCAAAAATAGGGTAAATGCTATAAACCTTGTCAAACGATATCTTCTGATCTAAGCACGTATGGGTGTCCATCTTTACACCATAGATGTCTCCCAAAGTGGAGTAGTTTGGAGATGGGTATTTGCGCAATGGGTCAAAAGGTCAAATATGGTCCAAAATGGGAAAATTACTTAAAAACTTGTCAATTGCGGTTGAGGATGATGAAAACTTGGTGGGTGTGGTCAACATTTCGTGGGTAGACGTTTCATATAGAAGCCATTGATGCAAATGAGGTATTGCATTCATTCCGTCAAGCGCTACTGCCACAATGTCATACAGCGCATGACGGAATCAATGTAATACCTCATTTGCATCAATGGGACTTTATATGAACGTCTAACATTTTAGTGCTGGAAGGTTGAAGGTCAGTCAAGGTCATGTGGGTCATTCAAGGTCAAACCTCTAAATACAGTGGGATGTTGAAACTTGGTGCGTGGTCAACATTCAGTGCCAAAAATGTTTAAGGTCATTTCAAGGTCATGCCCGGAGTATCCAAGGTCAAATCCACTGACATTGAGTGTATGGACATGTAACCTGGTGGGTGTAGTCAATATTTGATGCTATTTTTAAAGTCATTTCCAGGTCATCTGGGGGTCATCCGGGGTAAAATCTACTGCAAGGGTTTGTCTTGGTCATGAAAATTGTGCGACAAATTCAGTGTTGGAAATTTTGAAGGCCATTTCAATGTCATCTGGGTAAACCAGGTGTGTAGGCGTTTCCATCTCAGTCCTCCCTGTGATCTTAGTTATGTTACGTTGCCTCCTTTTTACTAAGAGAGGGGTGGGGAACCTTTGTGCGTTCGAGAACTGCCCGTGTTACTGTCGGCCTAATTGTGGTTAAAGAAAGGTTCAGTTGACAGATAATGGTGGCACTTGCAAATCTAAAAGGTAAATGAATTCCCCATGCGACAACCCAATAGACGTACAGCATTTTAACGGCAACCATCTCGGAGTTAATTCCAGACATAATAGTACTGTTTATTGAGGTTATTGTCTATTCAAGTTATTAAGTGAAAAAGGAATTCAATTGAGTTAAATTGTTATCTTATTTGATGATCCAGGAACAAGTCATGGTGCGGAAACGCCAAGCAAAAGAATTGCATATGCACACGCTCACTCGCATTCGCGCTTCCGTGACCACTCTCGCTCTCCATCACGGTATCGTCCACGCAAGTCAAGATCATCACGGAGGTCTTCTCGGAAAAGGGCCATCAGGATGACTTTGTAGATGACTTTGAAGATTATGAGGTGGTAACAAAGCGGTCGACCTAGGCAACGAAACGCAAAATTTAGTTACAAGTTTGAAGACTTTGATGAAGCTATTAATTCTGCAATCATGAAGAAGTGGAGTGAAACACAAAAAATGTAAGATTTAATGGGCTTCATGTGGTATTAGCTATAGAAGTGAGTCCCAAAAATAATGCTCCAGCTATGATGCCAGTTTATCAATTTCTTGAAACACTGCAGTTGGTTTCAATACATTTAGGCTAGTCCCAATAAATCAAAACTTTTTGGTGGTGGCTATTTGAGGGAATCAGTTCTAAAATTTTATTACGTAACCCAATAATCAGTGATGATATGTCACACTCAAGATTAAAAAGATTAAACACATTCTTCGAAAATGGTGGTTGGTGTATAGGAACCCCAGCAAAAGATATTTAGGTATACCAAAGTATTAATCGAATCGCAATCTCCTATCATCGTCTCGGGTACGTTAATATTCTATTTTAACAAATTGAAGAAACACACAAAATGTTTATCTCTACATTATTGCATCACAGAACTGTAATTTTATGATTATAAAATGATCATGATTTTAATAGATTTGATACTGCAGAACGTGTAGAGAGGAAACAAGTAGTATCAGTGGCGGGTGCCACGTGGGGAAGGGAGGGGGGCAAAGGGGGGCATTTCCCCCGAATTTTTTTCTTCCCCCAGTTTTCCCCTGGCCAGCAAAGAAAAACTGATAGACTTTTGGCAAAAAAAATAAGCAATTTGGGGACCAAAAATCACCAATTTGGGGGAAAAAATCAGCTAATTTTGGGCAAAACAAAAATTTGTTTTAAAATCTCAAAAAATTTTTTTAATTTTTTTATTTTGCCCCCCCCCAGAATTTCAATTTTGCCCCCTCCCCCAAAAAAATAAATCACTTTCCCCCCCAGAAAAAGTGTCTGGTGCAGCCAAATGAATGCATGTTCGTTTGGTGTTGAATTTGTGCAAACTCATGCCCGTTGAGCTTGTCCAAAAATTTTTACAGTAGATAATTGGCGCGGGCTTGGTGACCTCCCGGAGCTGCCTGGAAACAACATTAACTAATCTGAACCCGCCAAAACTAATTTAAACATCTACACCTTAAGTCCAATACTGTATGATTGACCCAAAGAAAGTGTCAACAGAATAAATTTGGTTATACCAGCAAAATTTGGTGCTAATATACTGGCAAACTGGAAAGTTTTACCAAAAGAAACGTTACCAAAACCAAAACATTGTGGAACATAAGAAATAATGGGCAAATTTATACAGGGGGTGTAAAACTTAGACTATTGTTTTGTTTTTAGATGCTTTGTTTGAACAGTTGAGTTCAATATAAGAATGCAGAGTTTTGGTAAGGGAACTCTCATAGATTCTTTAGTCTCGTCACATTGAGCACCAATTTATGCAACAAGATATAATAGTTGGTTCAACTATATAGTTTTAGCCCCTGTTCCAGTCAAAGACATTATTGGACAATATTTTTTATAACAAATGGATAAATCTGAATTAAACCCCCATTATGCTTGATCTGAACCTTATTTTTACCTCATAAAACTATTGTAAGTACAAATGCAGATTATGAAAACTATACTTAAAGTGACAGGAGGAGATTTTTTAGGATACAATTTCTCTCAAATTGCACAGGATAGATGTTAAGACCATACCTACCAAAAGCACGTTCCAAAGGTTTATTGGGACAAAAAAGTACAAAAGAAACAGCCAACACCTTGGTTGTGAACTTGCTGGACTATTGTAATTGTCCCATAGAACACCGTGCTTTGACTTATGTCGTGCACGCGCAGAAAGTTACTAATCGTCATTTATTAACATAAAGACGGCGTCAGTATTCGGCTTATTCGACTCAGGTCTGTGATCTAATACATTGGAAAAGATTCCAATATGCAAAAAACCACGGGTTCGGAAAAAAAAAGGAGGGCGCTTCTTTATGAAATTCAGGTCTCTTTAAAGACTATCAGTGATTTGCAGAAATAGATAATCAAAAAAATAATCAAAATACAGATTTTTGCATTGCCATGTAACAATTACAGGTATACTAACATACCCTGCAAAGATAAGACCAGAAGCAATCTATTAAGGACAGAATCGGAAATTTTAGTCATTATGTCCGTTCGGACACATACTATAACACGTCATTGAACAATGGGGAATCGTTATCTTGGAACACTGCCGTTTTTCGTACTTTTCTGTCCCATTCTTCATTTGGAAAAGGTAACTTATGAGAATTCTACAGACTTTCTTTCACTTTGAAGCTTATTCCTGCAAGTCAATATTTTTCAAATCACCCGATAGTGTCTTGAAGTATGAGAACCTGCTGGTTTATACTTTGATCCTTCCCATATTGAACAATAGAACCTTACCACTGTAAACTACAACTTCCACTTGCTCCTTTTGGTAACATTGATGCTGTTGTCTCAGTTTTCTACAATACAATTCTTGGAAACAAAATTGTTGCAATTGTTCTAGTTAAAGGGCAATAAGAGATGTCATTGAACAGGTGCCCCTAAGACAATGTGAAAAATTCTGGATTTGCACAATGTAAAAACTTCCTGTTAAATATCCCTATGTGAAAAGAATTAAGCTGAGAATTATTTCCTTGGTACAAAATTGTGAAATGTTCTAATTTACTATAGGGGCAATACTAAATTCAATCCTTTTAATGAAATAGCCAAATCAAAATCGCCTTTGTTCTCACTTTCAAAGCATTTCTGTATCCATTACAAGTAAGAAATCTATGTGTCTTATCTACATAAACATCAACTACCTATGACACAATTATGTGGATGCCCTAAAATCTCCTTGTTCACCATCAAGTCATCATTGTTGTAATTTGATTGGCCTACCCTGAATGACAACCTGCAAAAATGAACATTTATTCCTTTTACAATTGCTTGATTTTCAATCAATCAATCGTGAAGAAGCCAAAAACACTTATGGAATCAGTAGAGGCAAATATGTCCAACATCCTTGGAGCTGAGGCAGAAGATGAGATTAAGAAGAAGATGAGCAACAGAGGAAAGCCTGGGGGTGATAGGAAAAAGGAGAAGTTGAATTGGACTTAAGATGCTACTAGTGAGGATTACATTGAATCAGGGCTAACGCCTTCACAAGCTGAGGAAATGTGATTCCACTTTGATCATATGAAAGAACAATTCTATAGCGAGAGACATTGAAAATGTATTCAACCGACAACAACCAATTTCTTCATGGAGTACTTTTAAGTACTTGTTTAAGTCCCACAGAGTTAGCCACCCACTGGTATCACGACATCGGCCGGCCGCAAAGTGTGTGGTGTGTGGGGGGGGGGGGGTAATCATCCATCTAGGTAGACAAACATCGCCGTGACTTAACCACTTGTCCCCCCTATGCGGGAGTACCTGTGTGAGTTGGTACTTCCCAGCAAATGAGCTTTGGGATGCAGTACAACCACCGCTACCAACCATGTACTTGCAAAGCACACAAGCCAATAGGTAGATACATCTATGTTATTTAGTCCACAAGTACCCATCCTATAGTGCACTCGCAGTTGCCTGCAAGGTGAACCTGACATGTACCCATATGTAAGCCTCAGTAGTGGGAGCACGTTCTGGCATGCTACATCCTCTGCAGCTATCTTCACAGGTACTCCCCCTACCGGCTGCCTAGTAGGCAACACTTTGGGGGCGACTAAAAGAGGCCCCCAAACTTCCAAATTGGGGATCCAAACTTATAACATCTATATTTGAGTTGACATCACCGAAAACCCTATATTTATGACATTTTGTGCAAATATAGTGACCAAAATGTAAATAATTTGATAAATTACCAAATAATCACAGAGAGCTCAGAGCTTATTGCATGGAGTAGCCTAAGCTCGTTGGGTTACATGTAAGAACTTTGCTGTGTACATTATGTTTGACCACCAAGGAAGCTACCCCTGAGCCTATAGCGCCTTTCATACAAACTTCTGATTGGCTCTTTGGCCCTACCCCATTCTTACCATGTTGCTGTTTGGCTGATAGAACCGCAACAAGTTCTGTTGCTTACCATCAGCATTATTCTTGCAGGGGGGTAGGACACGACCTGCTCGATTTGGGCTTTGGAATTTCCAAACAGTTAATTTGGGGAACTGCTGCATTTGGCAGTCTCTTTCTCGTTCAATTCCCAAAATCACACCTCTAAACCCTAGTTCAATACATCTTAGCAATATCATGATAATTAAGAAAAATTATTGCCTTCAAAATCCGTCGGAGTTATGATTAACCCCACTGCAAAATAAATAATTTCCAATAACGTCATTTAGATTAAATATTCATTCGTGACCAGTCCTGGACTTTATGAATTCTGATTGGTAATCGTCCAATAACGCGTATAGCGCCCTCCTACCGTTAATCTTTGAAAGGACTAGCACTCGGGTCGCTGTGGGAAAAGCCGGATTTGATGCCGATTTGAATTCGTCTGTTGCTGTTAATATGGCATGCACTACCCGCCCCTGAGCACTCGAGTACACCATGATTACCTTTGCCTGAACAGGAGTTTTTTGTGGGCCGTCAGCATAGCGGGGATGTATGTATGCGTATGTATTTGTGATGTAGGAATTGCTCCCATCGACAGTTTGACAACAAGGTGAACCTTGACCCAACACTAAAGTCTGAAGAAGTTGTATTAAACTCCCCCTGAGCACTCGAGTACACCAGAATTAACCTTTGCCTGGACAGTAGTTTTTGTGGCCGTCAGGCATAGCTGGGAGGTACTGTTACGTTTGATTGTATGTGATGTATTTGTGATGTATGAATGGCTCTCATCGACATTTTGACAAAAAAGTGAACCTTGACCAGAACACTAATTCTGAAGTTGATGAGACTTGTATATGTGGATATTGTTGACACAAGTATTGCTTATGCAAATTTTGATGGCAAAAACATGCATATATGAGCTCATTCTGCATATGTGTTTAATTGGCAGCCCACAAGAATTCTTTGGAATATAGAGGTTGAAAGTCACAGAACTTGCCAAATTCTAGGTTAATCTTGATCAGATCATTACGCCAGACAAAGAAAAGCCACAGTGTGTATTTGTGTTGTCTTGCATGCAAACAGTTGGTTTACACAGATTCAATGTGGTCCTTGGTAACCTTATATCATTCCCAAAGGGTGGGTGAAGCCCCATACCGAATATAGTGTTGATAACACATGCATGCGAGCACGAACACACAAACACACCAATGCCACAAACACCACAAAGATGCTAACACTTCATGACATCTGATTTTGCTAAACATCTGCCCAATAAATGTTGGACTTTACAAATAAACAAAAATACCGCAAGTAAACTTGCGTAATCCCCTGGCAAGATGGCAGTATGAACATGACCTCGATGGACCTTTTGACCTTGGTCAATGACCTTTGACATCATCTACATATGAAGGGAACCCTCTTTCACTTAACCCCAAGTCTGGTTTCATCAGACTTAAACTTTCGAAGAAGACCTAAAAAACAAAAACATGACCAAAACCTAACCAAATGGAAATACATACGGACATGCACTGCTAGCCCAAAAAATGCCCCTTTGCTTTTCAAGCCCCCCAGGGGAGGGATAAAAATTTGGGAAACATGGGCATCATAGACCTACTGTGACCTATTGGGCCACCGTGATGTGTGCTGAAGGTGGTATGTTGCTACTGTGCAGTCCGCTTAACAACCAAATAACCAATTCCAATACAACTAGCGCGAATTTCAACTCGCGCATGGTCAGACCAAATGTTTTTAGTTCATTTATGGCTAGTGTGATTCGTTATCCATGAAACTACTTGATATGTGTTCAATAATATTTTATGCGTATATTGCTAATTAGTCGTATAGTTTAGGTTCTCCTTTAAGGTTACAAGATGTGAATTTCCATCTTGTTGCATGTGAGCCGTGAAAGTGATGAGGCGAGGAGGACTTATCAGGCAGTGATGCCAGTGGAGACAGTGCGGTGGGGAGGCCTAGAAGAGAGATCCAAGAAAAAAAGTAAATGGGGCCACATGCCCAGAGCAAGAAGGTGAAGTAATCGACAACGAGGAACAGGACACGATATCATGCAGACGATACAGGGTCTCATCGGTCTTTGAAGCTGAAAAGAGAAATCAGGTATCATTGCTGAAGAAAATATTTGTAGATTTTGTATTACAAAAAGCATGAGGAGGAGATGAATAGTTTAAAACTACAGTGGGATTAAAAATGACTGGAAAGGAGATACGCTTGCCTGTGGTCTAATCCCAATTGGTCTAATGGCCATTTTGTCTAACTCCAATGGTCTAATACCATTTAGTCTAACGCGGGTGTTCCGACCACTTTAGGCTAAAATCCATTTAGTCTAATAGCAACGTATTAGTCTAATATTCATCTGGTTTAAACTCATATCGTCTAATATCCATATGGTCTATAACCGAATTGGTCTAATGCCAATTGGTCTAATATCATCTGGTCTAATATGCCCATTTGGTCTAATATCCATCTGGTCTAAAATCCATTTGGTCTAAAAACCATTTGGTTAATATCCATTTGGTCTAAAACCCATTTGGTCTAATATACATTTGGTCTAAAACCCATTGGTCTTAATACAATTTGGTCTTAATATCCAGTTGGTCTAAAACCCATTTGGTTAATATCCATTTGGTCTAATATTCATCTAGTCTAATATCCATTTGGTCTATTAGCCATTTGGTGTAATGACCATTGGTCTAATATCCATTTGGTCTAATGTTCCTTGGTCTAATATCCATTTGGTTAATATTTTATCCATTGAGTGCTTTATTGCTTGAATCAGATGATCAGATTTTTTTGTAAGACCGAAGCAAAAGAGAGAAAAGTGGAGAGAAAAAAAATAAGTGCATTTATGACCGTGTTCTTAAAGAGATTTAATAATAAAATAATAAATCTGTTCTCTATTTTCATATGCGCCACCCACCTCCATACAGGAGTCAGAGAGGGACATTCCTATTATAAATAGAGGGGGCTATAGAGGGTCATATTGGGTCATGCTGAAAGAATATTGTGTAGATTTTGTTTTTACAAAAAAGCATTGAGGAGGAGATGACTATCTACGGACTGTTACTACAGTGGGCATTTTAAAATTAACTGGGACCAGGAGATAGCACGTTCGGTAAGCGCAACAAGCTACGCGGAAGTTCGGCGCATTCTTTGACCAATTACGCATCACGAAACGAGGTGCAATGTTCCTCCGGCTCACGCAGTCCACGCTTGCGTGTGTTCGATTCTGTCCAACAAATTATTAATCAGATTGTAAGTGCAAGGTTGTCATGAGAGACATTGAATGTCGGTTGTTTTTCTGCCGAGTAGATATCTCCTGAGTAAACTGGACATTCTAATCCAAAAACACTACATCCTTTAGTTCTAGATTCTTGAAAATTGGTAATAAGAATAATCTCAGTATTTTCAAGTCCATTTTCCTAGTTAGGGAGTCTTCTAATTCAGCGCAATTGCAGTCTGGCATAGCGACAACCCTGACAGAGTTTTAATTATTAAAAAAAAATATAAAATTTTAAACAAAAAATAATAAAAGCACTCTCTATCCTGCTATTTAGGTTTTAATATTTTAAACTCTTTGGTGCAGTCAAACAACAAAATTATTATTTTGGGGCAAAATCAAAATTCAGTTTTTAACTGTATTTGATGTGCAATGTTCTGAGTTTTATTTTGCTGAAAATCTCTTTAGAATTGGACTAGGTTTTGCCCAACATCATGTTTTGGAGACTATATTATTATATGCCATAAATGAAAAAAAAAAAAGAATCAGTCGATCAACCATATGAACCTTAATGGAGCTTCAAATTGGCAGGGTACATCGATAGCACGTTGTTCATCATGGTGATGTATATTACTTTTCTGCCGGTGGTTAATGAATATTTAATGAGGTCATTTGCATATTTTGAATAAAATGTTGATAATTTTTCTTTCAGTATAATTTTCAGTACAAAAATGCTCTCATAAAAAAAACTTACTGGTAAGGCCGTGCAATTCTTCATTAAAATGAAAATGCTCAAAATAACAAAACTTGCATAAAATATAATTTAGTATTATGGCGATTGAGCATGTCGTACTTTGTGGAAGTGGCACATGTATGGTGGGGTTAGAAGGCTTGCATTGGAGCAAAAGGGTCCTCGGATCGAATGTGATAATTGCTGGATTTAATTCGGGAACTCCAGTGGGATTTGATTGTATAACAGATCTTGATTTAAAACCGGAATGCCACTTTCTCCATGTTCATTTGAAATGGGGAAAAATGAACCATGAAAGTGCAATACCCATCCGGTGTGTTTCTTGTAGTGTGTTTCAATGTTGCAAATTGGCGCTGTTTAGATGCTGCCTCCAAGTTGCATTGTCTGTCTAGTAATTATTAAGTTGTAAAGTCTGTAGCAAGTTGGCCTACAGGCCACGATTTGAGATTAAAATAAACCTTGATTAGTTCTTATTATTTATTTTTTATAAAAGATTGAACAACCCCTGGACAAGAAACTAGACTGTTTGTACTCTACATTGAGCTAATCTGATGAAAAAAAATGGATTTCTGCCCTTTAGTGGCACCATTTAGTGTTTTCTATAGAAGAGAATGCCACTTTATAATTTGATTAGAAGTACTTGTTTGTGCATTTTACGATGGCAGTGCCTATAGTGATGACAGTGGACGTGCAAGACGACGATCAGCCTTCCCACCCCCCAACGCCGCTCCTTTTCTTACCGGAGGAAAGAGGCAAATCGATTAGTGAGACGGAGGAAGGGAGTCAACAAGGGAATCATCAGAAGAATCCAGCGAATCAGACAAGAAGCCAAAGAGTACAAAGGAAGGATTAGGAGACATCGTCGGTGAAGGAGGATGATGAGGACTTAATCAGAAAGAGGAATTGTGTTACAGGTGATTGAAGAGGAGGAGGAGGAAGCGGAAGGGAGATGAGGGGAAAGAGGATGATGAGGAAAAAAAGCCAAGAACTGTTGTCAAAAAGGCTAAAGAAACAAGAGAAAGAAACCGCACGAGGATAATAGTGACCGGGAAAAAGAGGACAATGCCGCCGAGTTGGAAAAGAAAGACACGAAACAAGTCAAAGCGTGCGGGGCGATTACCAAAAAGTGGCAGGAAAAGGCGACAGCGGATGGCAACTTGAGGGAGAAGGAGGAGAAGAGGCGGAAAAAGTGCAAGAAGCAAATCATAAAAACATCCCAAAGGCATCTAATACAGAGGGACCCCAACCAAAGGGGGAGCAGTGCTTAAAGGAATCGCTAAAAGCTATAAAATAAGTGACTCCGAAAGAAACTCTATAAATTGGTGTGCTATTGCTTATATAGCGGGACACAGTCCCCGTCTCTTAAATGGTGGCGAGACTTTGTTCAATGGTGACGACGATGAGGATGTGATGCGATATTGGAGAAGATGTTGGAAGTGGGGGAAGACGAGATTGTAGGGGGAGATGTTGATGACGAAAAGATTTGTTAACGTTACAAGAACCTGTTGATTTGTTACACAAGGAACATGATGAAGGGGTATTTATTGTCCTGGTGGAATATTGCAATCATTGATCATTTACAAAATGTGGAAGTCATTCTCAATAGAAGTGAGGGCCACTCTAAGGATCT